>JARQOC010000003.1:503544934-503582367 GCA_033576535.1 Allobates femoralis
CAGGTGTTGCACGCTTCAAAAGCATTCAATGATATCCAAGTGTAGATAGAAAGTCCGCCGACCCCCACTCCCTCTCCCCGCTGTATTCATCCTTATTAGTGTTGAGCGAACATGCTCGGCACTACTCGTTACTCGCACGAGTATCACTGTACTCGGGCGACTCGCCGAGCACCGAGTAATCTCGCGATACTCGTGCTGTGCTCGTGGTCGTCATCTCTCCATGTTGGCGCTCTTTTGAGAGCCAGCCCACGTGCAGGGATTGGCTGACAGACCACTGCAATGCCACAGCCCTGTTAGTTGTGGTATAGCAGTGATTGGCCGGCCTGCACAGCGTCACCGAGCCTTTATAAGTCCCGGCGCGCTGTGCTCGGCACACAGCCTTCCAGACAGTGAGTGTAGGGAGAGTGTCTGCTGCTGATTAGGGACAGATTTGCGGCCCTCATAGGTAGATCCAGATCAGGGCTGCAAACTGCTGCTGACCACAACAGTCCTTCTCAGGACTAATCTAGGAGGACATAGGCAGGGTGATCCAGATCGGAGTCCAAGATTTCCAGTGACCAGAACAGTCCTTCTCAGGACTAATCTAGGAGGATATAGGCAGGGTGATACAGATTGGAATCCAAGCTTTTCTGTGACCATTAGAGTCACCACACTCTTGTACTTAGTACCTTAATACAGGTTAGGGACTAAAATTCTCTCTTCAAACCATTACAGTCACCAGACAGGTGTACGTACTTCCTTAATACAGGTTAGGGAACTAAAATCCTAACTCTTGTCATCAAAACAGTCACCAGACAGGTGTACGTACTACCTTAATACAGGTTAGGGACTAAAATCCTCTCTTCAAACCATTACAGTCACCAGACAGGTGTACGTAGTACCTTAATACAGGTTAGGGAACTAAAATCCTAACTCTTGTCATCAAAACAGTCACCAGACAGGTGTACGTACTACCTTAATACAGGTTAGGGAATAAAATCCTCTCTTCAAACCATTACAGTCACCAGACAAGTGTACGTACTACCTTAATACAGGTTAGGGAACTAAAATCCTAACTCTTGTCATCAAAACAGTCAGCAGACAGGTGTACGTACTACCTTAATACAGGTTAGGGATTCAAATCCTCTCTTCAAACCATTACAGTCACCAGACAGGTGTACGTACTACCTTAATACAGGTTAGGGAACTAAAATCCTAACTCTTGTCATCAAAACAGTCACCAGACAGGTGTACGTACTACCTTAATACAGGTTAGGGACTAAAATCCTCTCTTTAAACCATTACAGTCACCAGACAGGTGTACGTACTACCTTAATACAGGTTAGGGAACTAAAATCCTAACTCTTGTCATCAAAACAGTCACCAGACAGGTGTACGTACTACCTTAATACAGGTTAGGGACTAAAATCCTCTCTTCAAACCATTACAGTCACCACACTGTTGTACGTCATACGTTTCTACAGGTTAGGGAACTAAAATCCTAACTCTTGTCATCTCAACAGTCACCACACTGTTGTACGTCATAAGTTTGTACAAGTTAGGGAACTAAAATCCTAACTCTTGTCATCTCAACAGTCACCACACTGTTGTACGTCATAAGTTTGTACAAGTTAGGGAACAAAAATCCTAACTCTTGTCATCTCAACAGTCACCACACTGTTGTACGTCATACGTTTCTACAGGTTAGGGAACTAAAATCCTAACTCTTGTCATCTCAACTGTCACCACACTGTTGTACGTCATAGGTTTCTACAAGTTAGGGAACTAAAATCCTAACTCTTGTCATCTCAACAGTCACCACACTGTTGTACGTCATAAGTTTCTACAAGTTAGGGAACAAAAATCCTAACTCTTGTCATCTCAACAGTCACCACACTGTTGTACGTCATACGTTTCTACAGGTTAGGGAACTAAAATCCTAACTCTTGTCATCTTAACTGTCACCACACTGTTGTACGTCATAGGTTTCTACAAGTTAGGGAACTAAAATCCTAACTCTTGTCATCTCAACAGTCACCACACTGTTGTACGTCATAAGTTTCTACAAGTTAGGGAACAAAAATCCTAACTCTTGTCATCTCAACAGTCACCACACTGTTGTTCGTCATACGTTTCTACAGGTTAGGGAACTAAAATCCTAACTCTTGTCATCTCAACTGTCACCACACTGTTGTACGTCATAGGTTTCTACAAGTTAGGGAACTAAAATCCTAACTCTTGTCATCTCAACAGTCACCACACTGTTGTACGTCATAAGTTTCTACAAGTTAGGGAACAAAAATCCTAACTCTTGTCATCTCAACAGTCACCACACTGTTGTACGTCATACGTTTCTACAGGTTAGGGAACTAAAATCCTAACTCTTGTCATCTCAACTGTCACCACACTGTTGTACGTCATAGGTTTCTACAAGTTAGGGAACTAAAATCCTAACTCTTGTCATCTCAACAGTCACCACACTGTTGTACGTCATAAGTTTCTACAAGTTAGGGAACAAAAATCCTAACTCTTGTCATCTCAACAGTCACCACACTGTTGTACGTCATAAGTTTCTACAAGTTAGGGAACTAAAATCCTAACTATTGTCATCTCAACAGTCACCACACTGTTGTACGTCATACCTTTATACAGGTTAGGGAACTAAAATCCTAATCTCCTGTGACCTCCACAGTCACCAGGCAGTTGTCGCTCTATACAGGCAAAATGCGCAAAGGCGTTGGCAAGAGCGTTGGCAAGGAACAAGGAAGTGGACGTGATGGTGGTGCAGGCAGAGGCCGAGGTCGTGTGCAAGCACTCATTTCGCAACAACAAAGGGCCACATCTCCTCGCTCGCACGTCCTGTCCCAAATTCTTGGGGCCCGCAGCAGTACACCACTGTTGAACCAAGACCAGTGTCAACAGGTTGTTACTTGGATAGCGGATAATGCTTCAAGTCAGATGGGCACCTCCACAAACACCCTGTCTTCCGCACGGTCAACTGTCAGTAGCCGTGATACTGCACCGCACATTTCCCAACCTGATCCTCCTTCCTACCACCTGGCCGATTACACGTCCACGGACATTACAGATCCCACACTAGGACACTCGGAAGAGCTGTTCACGTATCCATTCGCAGAATCTGGCCTGTCGCCACCTCCTCTTGAAGTGGGTCATGAGGAGATGGTATGTACAGATGCCCAAATATTTGAGCAGCCGCGTTATGATGAACGGAACGTTGTCAAAGTGTCTCAACAAGGGGTGGACGATGATGAGACACAATTGCCAGGAAGTCAGGAGGAGGATCAGGGTGCGGAAGAGGAAGACGACGTGGTGGATGATCCAGTAGCTGACCCTACATGGCAGGAGGATATGCAGAGCGAGGACAGCAGTGCACAGGGGGAGGGAGGCGTAGCATCACAACAGCCAGTACGAAGCAGGGGTGCGTCCGCAGGCAGAAGGCAGGCAACCGTTCCCTGGAACAACAACACGACTCAAGGTGCCTGTGCAAATGTTCGGTCTTCCCGAGTCTGGCAGTTTTTTAAGTTGGCTCCAGAAGACTCTAAAAAGGCCATTTGCCACACCTGCCATGCCACTTTCAGCAGGGGTACGAAAACTAGCAGCCTGACCACCACCAGCATGATCAGGCACATGTCAGCCAAGCACCCGACTTTGTGGGAAGTACCACAGAGTCGAGGAGCGGTGTGTGCTGATGTCACTGCTACGTCTTCGGCTGTTGCGCATGCAAGCCAATCCCCTGTCCATGCTGGCCGCGAACAAGCCTCCGGTCCTGCACCTGAAGTTGCTGAAGCACAAATTACGCCACCATCAAGCACGTCCTTGTCCCAGCGCAGCGTTCAATTATCCATTCAGCAAACATTTGAACGCAGGCGCAAATACGCTGCCAATGCCCCACATGCCACAGTCCTCAATGCTCACATTTCACGACTCATAGCGCTAGAAATGTTGCCTTTCCGTCTGGTGGAGACGGACGCATTCCGCGACCTGATGGCGGCTGCTGTCCCACGTTACTCGGTCCCCAGTCGACACTATTTCTCCAGATGTGCCGTCCCCGCATTGCATAGCCACGTGTCCAACACCATCACACGTGCCCTGAACAATGCTGTTTCAGCCAAAGTCCACCTAACCACAGACACGTGGACAAGTGCTTGTGGGCAAGGCCGCTACATCTCCTTGACGGCACACTGGATTAATATTGTGGAGGCTGGGACCCAGTCTGAGCGAGGGACGGAACACGTCCTTCCCACACCAAGGATAGCAGGCCCTACCTCTGTCATGGTTTCACCGACACTCTACAGCTCCGGAATGTCATGCTCTTCAGCCTCCTCCTCCTCCACCTGCGCATCCTCATCCACTGTACCCTCCACACCAGTCCCAAGCTGGAAGCACTGCAGCACTGCCTCTGCAAAGCGGCAACAGGCTGTGCTGAAGCTAGTCTGCATAGGTGACAAACCCCACAATGCAGAAGAGGTGTGGAAAGCTCTGAAACAGCAGGCAGATCACTGGCTCACACCTCTGAACCTAAAGCCAGGAAAGGTCGTGTGTGACAATGGCCGGAACCTGGTGGCAGCTTTGAGGCGAGGGCAGCTGACGCATGTTCCATGCGTGGCCCATGTGCTCAACCTGGTGGTTCAGAGGTTTGTGAAGTCATACCCGGAGGTGTCTGACCTGCTGGTAAAAGTTCGCCGTCTGTCTGCACATTTTCGCAAGTCACCTGCTGCTTCAGCCGGCCTTGCAAGCTTTCAGCGCCGTTTGCGTCTTCCGGCCCACAGACTGGTGTGTGATGTCCCCACGCGTTGGAATTCAACGCTGCACATGTTGGTCAGGATATGTGAGCAGAAGAGGGCAGTTGTGGACTACCTGCATCACCTAAGCCGTCGGGAAATGGGTCAAACTCCACACATAACACCTGAGGAGTGGAGATGGATGTCGGACCTATGCACCATCCTCCAAAACTTTGAGGACTCCACCAAGATGGTGAGCGGTGATGACGCCATTATTAGCGTCACCATACCACTACTCTGCCTTCTAAAACGGTCTCTGCTGAAAATAAAAGAGGATGCATTGCAGGCAGAGCGCGATGACTTAGAGCAAGAAACTGTAGTGGGTGTGGGTGAAAACACACAGCCCAGCCTCATGTCATCACAACGTGTAGTGGAGGACTATGATGAGGAGGAGGAGGAGGAGGATGAAGACATGGAGCAACTCTCAGGCCAAATTTGGGATATGACATGCACACCAGTCATACCCTCGATTCAGCGTGGCTGGCCAGAGGACAGGGGAGATGAGGAGGAGGAGGAGGAGGAGGACAGCATGTTCAGTCATCGTGTTGGTCTGGATACTGATGTGATGGCTGTTAAGAGTCTGGCGCACATGGCTGACTTTATGGTAAGCTGCCTGTCTCGTGACCCTCGCGTTCAGAACATCTTGGCCGACAATCAGTACTGGTTGGCAACACTCTTAGACCCACGCTACAAGGAGAACTTTATGTCTCTCATTCCTGAGGCGGAGAGGTCAGCCAAAATGCTGCAGTTCCAGAGGGCCATAGTCACGGAAGTTGTGAAATCCTTCCCCTTCCCCTTCCCATAGCGGCATAGGTCAGGATTCGATGGACAACCAAGGCGTACGGCCGAGAGGGGCACAAGTCCAATCCGCCAGAGGCAGGGGAACTGTCTTTACGATGTGGGACAGTTTTCTCAGCCCCTCACGTACCACAGCCCCTGAGGTGCGGGGTAGTGCCACCAGAAATGCTAAGTTCGGGCAGATGCTGAAGGAGTACCTTGCAGATCGAACAACTGTACTGCGAGATTCATCGGTGCCTTTCAATTATTGGGTCTCCAAGCTCGACACGTGGCATGAATTGGCTCTCTACGCCTTGGAAGTCCTGGCCTGCCCTGCCGCTAGCGTTTTATCAGAGCGTGTTTTCAGTGCAGCAGGTGGAATCATCACTGATAAACGCACCCGCCTGTCAACTGAAAATGCGGACAGACTCACTCTGATCAAGATGAACAAGGGTTGGATAGGGCCAGACTTCACCACACCACCAGCAAATGACAACTGAATTTTATTTTGTTATTTGAATTTGACATGTACCTCCACTCACCCATGAGTACACACTTCCGTACTTTGGCTAATCGCTGGACTGCTACTCCTTCTCCTCATGTGACACCATGATGAGCGTTAGAATAGTTAGGCTCTTGTTTGAGGTATACCCGCAGTGGTAAATTTTTTAGCCCATTCTGTTAGAATGGGCATTACAACGACAGGAGACCCGCTCCTTTTCAACTGGAAAAATGTTTTTAGGTACTCCTACACGTCTCTATCCAGGGACAAAGAGGAGCCTCCCAATTTTTGGCTGCCCTGACAAAAGGGCTATACTACAATACAACCTGTTCTTCTTAACAGGCCCTCCAGCACGTCTCAATCCAGGGACAAAGAGGAGCCTCCCAATTTTTGGCTGCCCTGACAAAAGGGCTATACTACAATACACCCAGTTCTTAACAGGCCCTCCTGCACGTCTGTATCCAGGGACAAAGAGGAGCCTCCCAATTTTTGTCTGCCCTGACCAAAGGGCTATACTAAAATACACCCACTTGAGGGTTACAGGCCCTACTACAACTCTGTAAGCATGGGTCATTGTTGAACCTCCCAATTTTTGGCTGCCCTGACCAAAGGGCTATACTAAAATACACCCACTTGAGGGTTACAGGCCCTACTACAACTCTGTAAGCATGGGTCATTGTTGAACCTCCCAATTTTTGGCTGCCCTGACCAAAGGGCTATACTAAAATACACCCACTTGAGGGTTACAGGCCCTACTACATGTCTGTAAGCATGGGTCATTGTTGAACCTCCCAATTTTTGGCTGCCCTGACCAAAGGGCTCTACTACAATACACCCAGTTCTTCTTAACAGGCCCTCCTGCACGTCTCCATCCAGGGACAAAGAGGAGCCTCACAATTTTTGGCTGCCCTGACCTAAGGGCTATACTACAATACACCCAGTTCTTCTTAACAGGCCCTCCTGCACGTCTCCATCCAGGGAAAAAGAGGAGTCTCACAATTTTTGGCTGCCCTGACCTAAGGGCTATACTACAATACACCCACTTGAGGGTTACAGGCCCTACTACATGTCTGTATGCATGGGTCATTGTTGAACCTCCCAATTTTTGGCTGCCCTGACCAAAGGGCTCTACTACAATACACCCAGTTCTTCTTAACAGGCCCTCCTGCACGTCTCCATCCAGGGACAAAGAGGAGCCTCACAATTTTTGGCTGCCCTGACCTAAGGGCTATACTAAAATACACCCACTTGAGGGTTACAGGTCCTACTACAACTCTGTAAGCATGGGTCATTGTTGAACCTCCCAATTTTTGGCTGCCCTGACCAAAGGGCTATACTAAAATACACCCACTTGAGGGTTACAGGCCCACTACAACTCTGTAAGCATGGGTCATTGTTGAACCTCCCAATTTTTGGCTGCCCTGACCAAAGGGCTATACTAAAATACACCCAC
Source organism: Allobates femoralis (assembly GCA_033576535.1). NCBI lineage: Eukaryota > Metazoa > Chordata > Amphibia > Anura > Aromobatidae > Allobates > Allobates femoralis. The sequence continues at coordinate 503,552,448 of JARQOC010000003.1, forward strand.
TTGAGGGTTACAGGCCCTACTACATGTCTGTAAGCATGGGTCATTGTTGAACCTCCCAATTTTTGTCTGCCCTGACCAAAGGGCTATACTAAAATACACCCACTTGAGGGTTACAGGCCCTACTACAACTCTGTAAGCATGGGTCATTGTTGAACCTCCCAATTTTTGGCTGCCCTGACCAAAGGGCTATACTAAAATACACCCACTTGAGGGTTACAGGCCCTACTACATGTCTGTAAGCATGGGTCATTGTTGAACCTCCCAATTTTTGGCTGCCCTGACCAAAGGGCTATATTAAAATACACCCACTTGAGGGTTACAGGCCCTCCTGCACATCTCTATCCAGGGACAAAGAGGAGCCTCCCAATTTTTGGCTGCCCTGACCAAAGGGCTATACTAAAATACACCCACTTGAGGGTTACAGGCCCTACTACATGTCTGTATGCATGGGTCATTGTTGAACCTCCCAATTTTTGGCTGCCCTGACCAAAGGGCTCTACTACAATACACCCACTTGAGGGTTACAGCCCCTACTACATGTCTGTATGCATGGGTCATTGTTGAACCTCCCAATTTTTGGCTGCCCTGACCAAAGGGCTACACTACAATACACCCAGTTCTTCTTAACAGGCCCTCCTGCACGTCTCCATCCAGGGACAAAGAGGAGCCTCACAATTTTTGGCTGCCCTGACCTAAGGGCTATACTAAAATACACCCACTTGAGGGTTACAGGCCCTACTACATGTCTGTATGCATGGGTCATTGTTGAACCTCCCAATTTTTGGCTGCCCTGACCAAAGGGCTCTACTACAATACACCCACTTGAGGGTTACAGCCCCTACTACATGTCTGTATGCATGGGTCATTGTTGAACCTCCCAATTTTTGGCTGCCCTGACCAAAGGGCTACACTACAATACACCCAGTTCTTCTTAACAGGCCCTCCTGCACGTCTCCATCCAGGGACAAAGAGGAGCCTCACAATTTTTGGCTGCCCTGACCTAAGGGCTATACTACAAAACACCCACTTGAGGGTTACAGGCCCTACTACATGTCTGTATGCATGGGTCATTGTTGAACCTCCCAATTTTTGGCTGCCCTGACCAAAGGGCTCTACTACAATACACCCACTTGAGGGTTACAGCCCCTACTACATGTCTGTATGCATGGGTCATTGTTGAACCTCCCAATTTTTGGCTGCCCTGACCAAAGGGCTATACTACAATACACCCAGTTCTTGTTTACAGGCCATCCTGCATCTCTGTATCCAGGGGCATTGGTGAACCTCCCAATTTTTGACTGCCCTTGCAAAGGAAGATACTACAATAGACCCAGTTCCTCAAAATGGGCACTTTATTTCTAGACAGGGCTTCATGTACGTCTCTTGTCAGGGTCATCGGAGTGTCGCACAATGTTTTCACGTAAAATCTTTTATGTAATCACAAAAAGTGACATACACCAGCTGTATCTCACTATTGGGTATGTGCCCTTAACATTTCCACCCTAAATATTCATTTTGGTGTAATTTTGGAAGGTTTTCTGGACACTCCGTAAAATTGGCGTGAAACTCGGACAACATTGTTCACAGCTGTGACTTTTGAGTGAGAAATGCTTCCAGGGGTCTTCCCCATGGTGTTGCCATGTCATTTCAGCACTCTTCTGAGACTTTTGTGACATTTTTAGGGTTTTTCCAGGCAGCCGGCAGTCATTTCATAAAAATACTCGTGTCTCCCATAGGATAACATTGGGCTCGTTACTCGGGCCGAGTACACGAGTATCTCGGGATGCTCGGCCCGAGCTTCGAGCACCCGAGCATTTTAGTACTCGCTCATCACTAATCCTTATTGATGCTAAAAGACGAAATAAGATGAAATAAAGGACATTATCAGCTAATGGTGAGTGCCGCTTCCCTTTCTATCTACACTTGGATACATATATATGTGTGTGTGCGTACACAGTATGTATGTGTGTGAGTATGTATATGTATGTGTCTGTGTTTTGTTATAATCATGTCTGTTGCACGTTATTGTTTATATATCTGTGTACATGTCTGTGTATATGTTTGTTTGTCTTATTATGTGTGCGTGTGTCAGCACCTGGGCAAGTGTCATGGTCCTGGACGACTGGGTCGGCCCAATCGTTGTCAGGAACACTGTCCATGCTGCTTGCAGATGGTGTCCCCAGCCCTTCATTTCTCTTTTCCCCCGCTGTGCGCTGTGTCTTTTGCCCCCCCCAATTTGCTACCTTCTCCCTACGTGTGCTGCACTGTGATAAGAAGAGCGTTAGACTGTCCAATAGTAAGCCAGATCTGCTGCCGGCTCACTATTATTCATAAGCTGCAGGAGTCGGAGGCTGCTCTCATCGCAGCACCGCTCATGTGGGGAGAAGATAGCACAACAGGGGCAAAAGACAAAGTGCACAGGAGGAGAAGCCAATTTGAGGAGGCAAGAGACAATGTACAGGAGGAGATGACAGCTCAAGGGGGGCAAGAGACACAAAACACAGGGGAGAGACAGCACACATGAGAAGACAGCTCAAGGGGGGGCAAGAGACACAGCACACAGGAGGAGAAAGCACACAGGAGAAGACAGCTCAAGGGGGCAAGAGACACTGCTCACAAGGGGGAGACAGCACACAGGAGGAGAAAACAGCTCAAGGAGGAAAAGAGACAAAGCACACAGGAGGATAAAGCACATAGGAGGAGAAGACATCTCAGGGGGGGGGCAAGAGACACAGCATACAGAAGGAAAAAGTGCATAGAAGGAGAAAGCAGCTCAAAGGGGGCAGGAGACACAGCGCACAGGAGAAGACAACGCAATGGGGGCAAGAGACACAGTACACAGTGGAGAGATAGCACACAGGAGGACAAGACAGCTCGGGGGGGTGCAAGAAGCACATCACCCAGGCGGAAAAAGCACACAGGAGGAGAAGACAGCTTGGGGGGTGCAAGAGGCACAGCACACAGTAGAAGAAAGGTCAATGGGGGCACGAGACACAGTGCACAGGGGAGAGACAGCGCACAGGATGAGAAGACTACTCAAGGGGGTTGACGGCACACAGTGGAGAAGATGGCGCACAGGGGGAGAAGACGGCGCAAAGGGGGAGTAGATGGCATACACAGGAAGAAGACACAATGCACAGGGGGAGAGACACAGCACACACTGGGAAGAAACACAGCACACAGGGGATACAGCACACAGGAGGGAAAGACATCACAAAGGGGAGAGACAGGCACATATAGGGGAGACAAAGTGCACAGGGGGAAGTCAGAAGATGCCCTTACAAGCCCTCAATGAAAGTCTGAGAGCCTGAACGAGGACAGAACAAGGCTCTCAGACTTGATCTGTTCATGGTGTGGCGGTATTTCTTCTTGTATGTGGAATTATTCTGTCACTATGTGATGGTAATATGCTCTCTGATCATGGTGTGGCAGTATTTCTCCTTGTATATGATATTATTCTGTCACTATGTAGTGGTAATGTGTGCTCTGATCATGATGTGGTGGTATTTCTCCTTGTATGAGTTATTATTCGGTCACTATGTGGTAATGTGCACTCTGATCGTAGTGTAAAAAAAAAAAAGAGAGCAGAGTCTACCTTGTCATGGTGGCAGACTTTAACCCTTTCACCATCCGGGAAACAACAGAAAAAAGTCCTTCTCCAGACAAAACAGCAACAAAAGTAAGGGTAAGGCCATGTCCACACACCTCCGCTGTAAGTATTTAGCGGTTCTCCGCTAAATACTTAGGTTTTTTCAGAGAAGCGGAGGTGCGTGTGTGCCGCCGCTTTCTGCGGACACAGCCCATGGTTACCCGATGTGTATCGTGGTAACTATTTCACAGACAAAGCTGCCTAGTGTCTGCTTTCCCAGAGTGGGCAGGGAAACACTGCTAGCAGCGTTTCCATGTGCGCTCGGCTTAAGCGGACACTAGGCAGCCTGCTGTGTGAAATGGTTACCGCGATACACATCGGGTAACCATGGGCTGTGTCCGCAGAAAGCGGCGGCGCACACGCACTTCCGCTTCTCTGAAAAACCTAAGTATTTAGCGGAGAACCGCTAAACACTTACAGCGGAGGTGTGTGGACATGGCCTAAGCGACCCAACAACATTCCTTTCTTTGTAAGTCCTCTTTAATTGGAGGAAAAACTGTTTAGCAGCTTTCTCACTGCTGCCCAGGTTGGAGGTTGCACATGGTACCCCGCTGACGGACCGTCTCAGGAGGTTGTAGGGGCTACTCCTCCAGGTGAATTCTCTGCCACCTCCTGCCCCCAGCACACCCCATTGCTGGAGAAGAGGATGGATAAATTAGGAGATGATCACCCCCTCTAGGAGAGACATGAGGAATTTATGCAACACGTACAGGCACTTGAGGATCAATGGCCCCTGTGGGTTTGTTTTCAGCTGTATGGCTAACCAAAAGAGGCCTAACCTCCATCCGATGCAACATTCTCTGCAGGTCAGCCTTCTGCTGCCAGTTTTTAAAACTGTGTCAACCCGACATAAGCCAACTGCAAACCTCCCCTTGCTGCCCTTCATCTTTATGAAGGTGACCCCTGTCCAACATAGAGTGTGCAAAGTCTTTTGTGAAGGTGGTCATGCAGCAGGGTGGATTGGCTGATGTAGCACCTATGACCAGTGCTTTTTTTAAATGAAATAAAGTGATTGCACATTTTCATGAAGCAATATCAACAGTATGATGTTTCATGAGTGTGAACAGACCTACCGTAAAAAACCATGCATATGAAGCATACAATGGGCATATGCTATTTTTATATGAATTGCTATCAAATAAGTAAAGAAGAGATGGCCTCACATGCTGCGGACGACTTGCAATAATAAAGGTTCCTGGACCTCCCAGCTGCTGCCACATCATGCACTGTTCAGAAAATTCACACCTTGCAGGTGTCGAAACATTTGTAAAAATTCAACAGGTTGAAAGAAAATGGTAAACTTGATGGATGGGAACACTCCTAACCATATGTTAGAGTGTTGTTCCCATCCAACAGGTCTTTGGGTGAGCACTTTGGCCCTAAACAGTCAAGGAAAGTTTTAGGGACATTTTCAATTTTTAACTTTTTTCCCAAACAAAGCCACGCTTGCCTTTTTGAAGTGAATTGCTAAGGTTTCCAATCAAAAACCGAATCATCAATGTTCGCGCCAAATTTGAAATTGGCAAACATTTATGGAAAATTCTGTCATCTCTTCCCATCAACTGTCACTAAATAGTGAGATAATGCAGTGCTGTTCCACATTGTATACTGTTTACATCTTTACTGTAAATAGCAGAACAGAGGGGGCACAAAGGGTCAGACCCTCACAATCTCTCACAGACCCCCTTTAATAGACTATGAGAGTCTCTAGGAAATGATAGAATTCTGAACACAACACTACATACCAGGGAGTGGCAGATAAGATGCATAGTGATTAGTGATGAGCGAGCTAGCCTGATAATTGGTTGAGCATCAGACTGCTCAGACTTGCTCATTACTTAATCAAATATCATCATGCTAGAGTCCCCGCTCCACATATTTCCTGGCTGTTAAACAGCCAATCAAAGTGTGGGGATTTCCAAGAATAGATGTATCACGCGCTGATTAGCGCTATCTGCAGTCTATGTTGAATGCTACTGTGATAAAATGTGTGTGATTTCTTCAGGAACTGCATGAGTTAATGTCAATTTTGTTGCAGTATGGTTTGCTAGTTGTCCAGGTGCTGAATGATGCCCAAGTATAGGGCCAGACTAGTTTCTCAGGTGCCCTTGCCATTTTACTATCATCTTGCTGCTCATTCCCTCATCCACTAACATCTCCGTGACAATATGGTAATGCCGTAGCCTTATTGACTACTGGCATTACTGTGATTTGCCGACTGCATTGCATCATTAGGTCTCATAAAAGATCCTGGACCACAATGCTTGTCACACTTCAGATTAGAGAGTTATGTGGTGGTAATATGCTCTCTGATCATGGTGTGGCAGTATTTCGCCTTGTATATGATATTATTCTGTCACTATGTGGTGGTAATGTGTGCTCTGATTATGGTGTGATGGTATTTCTCCTTGTATGTGGTATTATTCGGTCACTATGTGGTAATGTGCACTCTGATCATGGTGTAAAAAGAAAAAGAGAACTGAGTCTACCTTGTCATGGTGGCAAGCTTTAACCCCTTCACCATCCATGAATTTTACATTTTTTGCTCCCCTGCTTCAAAGAGCCATAACTTTTTTATTTTTCCATCAATATAGACATAATAGGGCTTGTTTTTTGCGGGACGATATGTACTTTCAGATGTAATCATTTCTTTCAGCTTATACTGTACAGGAAAATGGGAAAAAAAATTCCAAATGCTGCGAGATTGCAAAAAAGTAAAATTATACGTTTATTTTTTAGTTTTTTTATTCACCATGATCACTATATGGTAAAACTGACATGACGGTGTGATGCCTCAGGTCAGTACGAGTTCATAGACACCAAACATGTATACTTTTACTGGTATCTAGGGGGTGAAAAAAAATTCAGAAGTTTGAAAAAAAAGAATCATACTTTTTGCGCCATTTTCTGCGACCCGTAGCGTTCTCATTTTTCGTGATCTGGGGCTGTGTGATGTCTTATTTTTTGCAACTTGATCTGATGTTTCTAATGATTCTAATTTTGGGTGGATACGCTGTTTCTCAAGTGCCCTTGCCATTTTACTATCATCTTGCTGCTCATTCCCTCATCCACTACCATCTCTTTGGCAACATGGTAATTCCATAGCTTTGTTGACTACTGGCATAACTGTGATTTGATGACTGCATTGCATCATTAAGTCTCATAAAACATCCTGGACCACAATGCTCATCACACTTCAGATTAGAGAGCACTGATCTAGAATGGAGAGCTTGGATTAGAGCAGGCCAAGTTACAATAACAAGTAGTAACTTTACCAGATACAGAATGACTATATAAAACTAGATGTGGGCTCGATGCGATCGAATCGGGAGGGCAGTGACATCACGATGGAGGCAGCTCTGTGGCACAGGGGATGACAGCTGTCAATGAAAAATACAGGGAATCCTTATTTTTTTTAGTTATTTAAATAAATAACTAAAAAAAAATTGGCGTGTGCTCTGCCATATTTTCTATTTAGAAAGAAAGGATATCGATGCAAGTCTTCTTTCCAGATCCTTTATTTGAATAAAACCATCAAACGTATAGAGGGCACGCTGGACGCATTTTGAGGAAACCCCCTTATTTTAAAATATAGGATCTGGAAAGAAGACGTGTATCGATATACTTTCTTTCTATATTATATGGATGGCAGCCAACCATCTTATTGGTGCAGGGGTCCAGTGAATATTCCTGGGATGCAATTATCCTTTCCCTTCCCTTTGAATTAGCTATATTTTTTATTGCCAGCAAAGGTAACCCATACAACTGTGGGCTGGAATTCTCAATGTGGTGAGGCCCAAGTGTTTTGGACCCCCACGCTGAAAATTGCAGCCAGCCGCCAGCCCAGAATTGGCACCTCTATGAGAGATGCCAAAACTGATGGTTACCCCGCTCTTCCAGCTGCCGTGTAGTGGTGGCAGACTGGGTAATAAAGGGGTTGATGTCAGCTTTTTTTGGCACCTGATATCCAGCCGTTTGCTAATGTCAGCCATCAGTATGACAGCCGGCCATTAGCAATACTTTCAGTACAGGGGAAAAAAAACACACACAGAGAAATGTTTTATTACATACAAAATAGACAGACACCTTGTTATCCACTTTATTAGCTCCCACCAAGTTCCCCTCCAAAGTAATCCTGTAATCTTGCAGTGGGGCAGTGTGATGTGTCATGCATATATATGTATACCTAAGTGTCCAAAGATGGCGTCCGCATGTGTATGCATATGTGTGCATGTATGCTTGCCACATATGTGTGTATGCGCGTGTGTGCGGATGTATGTATGTATGCGAATATGTATGTATACATATGTATGTGTGTGCATGAATGTGTCTGTATTGTTGTGTGAATTTGTGTATGTGCATGTGAATGTGTGAATGTATGTGTATGTATGTGGGTGTGCATGTGCATGTATGTATGCGCATGTATGAGTACATGCTTGTTTGTGTGTATGCGTGTTTGTGTATGCATGTGTGTACGTACCTCTTCGTGTATTTGCATGTGCGTGTGTTTGTGTGTATGTGAATATTTGTGTGTATGTGTATACACGTGCGTATACTTGTTTGTGTGTGTATGTGTGTGTATGTGTGCATATTTGGGTGTATGTTTGTGTGTATGTGCATGCTTGCATATGTGTGGATATGTGCATGCTTACATGTGTATATGCGTGTTTGTGTGTATGTATGTGTGTATCTGCATATTTGTGTGTATGTGCATATGTGTGTGCGGACATTGTACTGTGTGTATGTATGTGTCTGTGTATGCGCATCCGTGTATGTGCATGCTTGCATGTTTATGTGCATCTGTTTATCTGCGTGTGTGTGGGGACATTATACTGTGTGTATGTGTTTGTATGTGCAACGCACATACATTTTTGCATGCATTTTCTATGTGTTTTCCATTGAAATGAATGGGGCCAAAAACGCATGCGTTCGGATGTGTTTTTAGCGGTAAAAATGCATAGAAACACAAATGCAGCAAAACACAGACCTACATTAGATGTGAACTAGGCCTTACTCCACTTTTACTGACTAACAATAAGGCTGCGTTCACACACGGCATATTTGCCACATATTCCTTCATTTACACTGTGCTTTAGAGCCCTAGCATAAATGCACTGAAACGCAAGTCTGGAAACGCATTCCAGCAAAAGCTATGGTTGTGCTTATCCGCTTCTTTTGACCATGTCAATTCTTTGTGCCTTTCTGAGCGCGCTTTTTCCTTAGGCCACATTATAAAATGGCCCATCGAAAAGCGTGCAGGAAAAAGCACGGTAGATTAATGCAGTAGCGCTTATTTGCACAAAATGTACACAAAGAAGCACCACTGCATAAATACATGACAAATACACCGTGTGTGAACATAGCCTAAGGCTAGGGCCACACTTGACAGTGCACCCACGTTAGCCGGATCATGTTACAGGAGAGCCCAGCCTGCTGTATTGCTGACCGCTAACGTTGGATGCTTCCTGTAAATGCTGCACCATAGAAACCTGCTGGTTCAAGCTTCACAGGAAGTTGTCAGCACTTTTTTCCTGTGCGTCCTGGATAAGCGCACTGCCTGGGGCTTCCTGTGAAGCTGTAACCATAGTAAACAGCGGGTTTCTATGGTGCAACATTCACAAGAAGCACCCGACATTAGCGGTCAGCGTTACAGCAGGTCATGATTCTCTGCTGGCTGCAGTGCAAGCGGAAGGTCACGCATGCTGACTAGACATGTGCTGTCTTGCGAGTGAGGCTATGTCTTGTCAGGATGTTTCCAGAAGTATGCCAATAGCTTAATTAATTTTTGTCGACAACACGGGAGAGTCCTGATAGTATACAGTAACACGCTCTGTGAGAACTCACTTTACAAACCTGGACAACAATTTTAAATACATATAGGTGTCGGGCCCCACGGGACTGGGGCACTCGGTGCCGGACCGGACGGTAGTGGGGATGTCACAGGTGGCTTGGTCCGGACCGTGTCCCTGGCTCGGCAAATAAAGGGAATATTTACAAGGGAAATGTCACGGGTGACGCCACCCACTTGGTGCGGCCAGTGATGGGTCGCCGCTGCTGCAGAACCTCCGGGGGTGATGGAATGGCAGTGGGGATGGTATAGTTCCAGTGGGGAGAACTGTATCCCCCGGGGCAGTAAGGGTTGAGGTCTCTATGGTGTGTAGTTGTAGCACACTTACTTGCAAGCACTGCAGGGATCTCTCCTCCTGGCTGCTGCTGACAGGCTGGATCTGTATGAGGGGAGCAATGGTCTGCAGGCATTGACTGACACGAGAGGCAATTCAGGGTTTCCAAAGCTTTACTCTTAGTTGTTCTCTCTCAGCAGGTTACAAGTCATTTGCAGTTCTTACAGCACAGTTACAGCTCTCAACACTCGGGTGCTTTCTCCCTTCTGCAGCCAGGCCTCTCTCTCCTGTGACCCCTCACACAGTCTATTAATGTCCCTTTCCGGGCTTTTACGGTCTCCGTCTGTACGGGTGATGCGTGCTACGCTGGACAGTATGGCGATGACTCGGGCTTCTGTGAGTCCTAGTACATCACTGAGCTGCCTGTCTTTTGGGTTAGGGATCTCAATCTGGAACTCAGACCCCTCGTTGTGTTATCTGGGGATACCCGGTGAACTACGGTCCCCTTTAGAGCCGACACTCTACTTTAGCCCAGCCTCCAGTAGTCCACAGCACTAGACTACTAGGCTCCTTCTCTCTGTTCCTTCTGGTATTATAGGAGGGCTTCTCCACCTGCAGTGAGTGGCTTCAGCTGCTGTCTAGGGCACGGGTACACCGTCCCTCTCTGTTCTGTCACACTCCTGGGGGTTTCAGCGTCGGACGGGCTTTCCCCCCCATCTGGCTCACACTGGCTCAGTACGGGTCTGCACTCCTCGGCCTTACACTTCCAGAGAGCGTGATGTCCTTCAGTCTTTACATCTCAGCACACTGTGGCCTACTCCTTTCCTTCACTCCTCCCCCTCTCTATATACTGTCAGTCACCTGACCTTCTGGGGTGCCCAACCCACTCCTCTCATCCACTACCCCTCTGATCTCATATAGTTCTAATCTCAGGGCTGGATGTAACCTCTCTGACACGTGGGTTGTGTGGGCTGTGAGGGTGTTAGTGTTTAACAATGTCCTACCTGCCTGGCTGCAGTTCCCTTTGTGGCCTCCTGGACGCAGGGGCGCCACATAGGCACCATAGCAAGCCCAATCCAAACAGTGTGTAATAGACTTACTGTCAGAACTTGGCTCTACTTGCTGGTTTCAGCGATCATCACACGACTACTCGTGTAATTTGTAAATACCGTATATACTCGCGTATAAGCCGAGTTTTTCAGCCCAAAATTTGGGCTGAAAAGTCCCCCCTCGGCTTATACGCGAGTATATAAAAAATACCGCAGCAGCCCCGGAGGTATACAGGCCCCCCATCAAGTTCCAGGGCCCCCCCCCTTGCGCGCCAGCCTGTAAAGTAAAATCATACTTACCAGTGTCCTGTCGCGCCGTCCGCAGCTGCCAACACGAGATCCCAAGCTTCATTCCGCGTCTTCCGCATTTCCTGTAGTCGCGGGCAATGACGTCATTGCCCGCGACCACAGGAAGTCGGAAGCCGGAAGACGCGGATTGAAGCCCGGGATCGCGTGTCGGCAGCTGCGGACGGCGCGACAGGACACTGGTAAGTATGATTTTACTTTACAGGCTGGCGCGCAAGGGGGGGGGGCCCTGGAACTTGATGGGGGGCCTGTATACCTCCGGGGCTGCGGCTGTATACAGCCCCGGGGCTGCGGCTGTATACAGCCCTGGGGCTGCGGCTGTATACAGCCCTGGGGCTGCTGCTGCTGTATACTACCTAAGGGCTGCTGTATATACCTCTGGGGCTGCATATGGGGCTGCATATACCTCTGGGGCTGCATATACCTCTGGGGCTGCATATGGGGCTGCATATGGGGCTGCATATACCTCTGGGGCTGCATATACATCTGGGGCTGCATATACCTCTGGGGCTGCATATACCTCTGGGGCTGTATATACCTCTGGGCCTGCATATACCTCTGGGCCTGCATATACCTCTGGGGCTGCATATACCTCTGGGGCTGCATATGGGGCTGCATATACCTCTGGGGCTGCATATACCTCTGGGGCTGCATATACCTTTGGGGCTGTATATACCTCTGGGCCTGCATATACCTCTGGGCCTGCATATACCTCTGGGGCTGCATATACCTCTGGGGCTGCATATGGGGCTGCATATACCTCTGGGGATGCATATACCTCTGGGCTGCATATGGGGCTACATATACCTCTGGGGCTGCATATACCTCTGGGGCTGCATATACATCTGGGGCTGCATATGGGGCTGCATATACCTCTGGGGCTGCATATACCTATGGGGCTGCATATACCTCTGGGGCTGCTGTATACTACCACTGGGGCTGCTGCTGTATACTACCACTGGGGAGGCTGCTGTATACCTCACTGCTGGGGGTTGTATACCTGTGCTGGAGTCCACCCTCGGCTTATACGCGAGTCAATAAGTTTTCCCAGTTTTTGGGGGCAAAAGTAGGGGGGTCGGCTTATACACGGGTCGGCTTATACACGAGTATATACGGTATGTAATTTTCATACTTAGTCATGTGGCAACTTTCTTTCTTCTTGCTTCTCTCACTGAAGCAGGGGCTGTAGTATTTCACTGAATATTGAGAGAATTAAGAAGAGCACCTTGACATGTGACACTAAGTTTGAAAATCACACATAAATAATCAAATGATGACTACTCAAACCTTGAATGCCAGAAAACCTAGAGCTGCCTCTGGTGTATGCAATAGTGTATTGTGGTGTGTGAAAATATTCATTTGTTTGGAGCACATTTACTAAATCTATAAGGGCCACTTACACACACTAACTTATCTGTCCAACTTCTCACCAACTTGCTGGTTGCAGTGAAATCATGGACACATTGTTACATTTGTACACAGTCACAAAATGGAGCAATGTGTCCATGATTTCACTGCAACCAGAGATCTGTTCAGAAGTTTGTCACAGAAGTTGGTGTGTGTAAAGTGGCCCTTAGGGATTTATATTTGTCTTTCCTAATTTAAGAACAGACAAGTGAAATAACTCCTTCGCTCACATAGACGTATGTAACCATAGGAAAAAGCATGTATGGAACAGGTTCAGGAGCTGAGCCTGCTCCATACTGTGCAGATATGTCAGGTGTCACATGGCTCAGTGATCAGATCATCTTAATTGCTTCTGTTCTAAGTAGATAAATGTCCGTGGCCATGTTCACACACAATTTGCGTTTTTTTTAGCACTCCTAAAACCACTTGCATTTTTTTAAGAGTGCCAAAAAATGTGCCTTGTGTGTGTGAAAGCATTGAAAATGTTTTTGCAAACAGTCATTTTTTCACCAAACACCCAAATAACAAAAATCGCATGGCATAAAAATTCATTTTCCTTATATAGGGGAGGGGGGGGTGCTGTTGGAAAAATAAAATTTTCATTTTTGATGACCACTTTACAAAAACGCTGCCGTTAACGCAGGTGTCTAAATGTGCCCTGCGTTAACGCCTGCGTTTCCCATAGGGGCCCATGTTAAAAGACGCATGCGTTTTTGGGGAAACACACCTGCGTTTTTTTCCAGCACCCAAAAACGCTGGTGGAGGTGAAAAACGCATGTACACTCAAATGTACCCTGCGTTAACGCACCTGCGTTTTTTTTTAACACACCAAAAAACGCAGTCATGCTCAAAAAACGCATGTGTGTGAACATGGCCCATGTCAGTCACTGGCAGTGGCATTTAGTGCAATGGCCATTGCCTGCACTCAGCAGCTCCCATCAGCCCATTTTGTTGCAAGTTGATGATGGGTTGCCATTAGTGTTGAGCGAGTATGCTCGGGGCTACTCGGTACTCGCACGAGTATCTCGGTACTCGGGGTGCTCGGCGAGCACCGAGTACTGCCGAGATGCTCGGACCGCTCGGTAATAAATAGCGATCTGAGACACATACACTGCTCCCTTCAGTGCACACAGTGAGCTGGCACCATACAGGGAGCAGATTAATCGTTAGGATCCCTCTGGGGGCCACAGCAAGGTGTTCTATACTGCGGCGATTTGAAAAAGCCCACCCTCCCGCCCTTTTCTGGAATTACTCGTTTTATAACCGGAAGTCTGTGGGCGGAGCCTGTCACTCATTGACTTACATTGGGCTCGGTGCTCGGGCCGAGTACAAGAGTATCTTGAGATGCTCGGCCAGAGCACCGAGCACCCGAGCATTTTAGTGCTCGCTCATCACTAGTTGCCATGTGTTGCTGCCATGTTGGTTGTTCTATGAAGCTCGTCCTGAGATTGCGCTCCTTGGACGATGGCACAATCAAAACTGTGGAAACATTATTACAGCGCTCTCACTGTGTAGTGATCGGTGACTATAATGGCTCCTTGCTTTGAACCTATGACAGGAAGCGAGTGGCGGCAAGGGAATTAAACCTTAATTTTCTCCCTGTAGCCAAGGCTTTTCCAGTAAATCGGCTAACCAGGCTTTAAACGCTATTTACTTGCAGATTAAACCTACAGCTGCAAATAAATAGTGCTCCTGTATCTATGTCCCAGCCAACGTTACTTTTAAAACCTTTTACCTTTGCTGCTTTAATGTAGCGGCTAGAGATAAGCAAACGTAAGATGGGCCGCAACAACATGAGGGCCAGTGCTTTGTGACTGCCCCCCAGTCAGCCCCTGAGACTCATAATGTTCATTAGGATTCTTGGACCCTTGTTTTTTCCACCTATGACTACTGTAGATGACATAGCAGAGTGAAAATAAAACTACACCCACAAGTAGTTCACCAGTGTGACAAAGTGAGACACAACCTGTTTAATTTGTTAGGGCAGGCTCTAAGGGTCGCTTTACACACACCAATTTCTGTGACCAACTTCTGAACAACTTACTGGTTGCAGTGAAATCATGGACACAGTGCTCCATTTTGTGGCTGTGTACAAAAGTAACAATGTGTCCATGATTTCACTGCAAGCAGTAAGTTGGTCAGAAGTTGGACAGATAAGTTGGTGTGTGTAAAGTGGTCCTAAGGCGGCCGTCACACGCATCAATTTCCTGCACGATATCGCTTAAGCGATCTGCTTTTTGATCGCTTATCGTCTGTGCGTTGCTGCATGTAATCAAGCGATTTTACACTGTAAAATCGCTTGATTGTTAGATCGCAGATTTGTGAGCCGGAGCTCATATCAAGCGATAATCGCTTGATCAATCTGCATTATTGTGGTGTGTGACACCACGATGAACGATCTCCCAGCGGCAGAGCCTATGCTGGGAGATGGTATCTATGGTAAACGTCGGGTTACTAAGCGCCGCGCGGCGCCTAGTAACCCGATGTGTACCATAGTTACCAGCGATCTCGCTGCTTCACATCGCTGGTGAGTCTGTCTGTGTGACAGCTCACCAACGATGTGAACGATATTGTTAGCGATCGCGCGTGCATGTGATCGCTAACAATATCGCTCTCAACATTGATGCGTGTCACGTATCCTTAACACTCACAAAGCCTCCGAACAAAACATAGGAACAATGCAAGGACTGCCAAAAATTAGTAGGAAGAAGGACTCTAATACATCATTTATTAGGCGTCATACACACTCTGTTGTAATTGTTAGGTAGTGGGACTCTTAGGCTATGTGCACACTGGTGCGTTTGTGATCCGGTTTTTGTGCTGCATTTTTGCACAAAAACAGACCAATTTTTGTCAGGCGAGCAAAGTCTGAGACTTCTGAAATGAGGTGCCGACGGCTACATTTTTTCCTGATCAGGTTTTGCTGCAAAAGCCTGATAAGGAAAAGAGGTAGCATGTTCATTAATTGATCCGAATTTGCAGCAAAAGTGCAGCAATACTCACAGTTCCCAGCGGTCCCATGACATGCTCCAGTGATTTCTTTCTTCCAGGCACCACGGGTGCTGTGTTTAGTGATTCAGGCTGTCACGTGGTGCGCAGGATCTTGCAGTACCAAACTTGGAAGTAAGAAATCACCGGTCACCATGGGATTGCCGGAGGATGAAAAAGTGTCTGTGTCTGTCTGCCTGTCTGTCCGTATATCTGTATGTCTGTCTGTGTGTCTCTTTATTTGTGCTGTGTTTGTGTACACACAAAGGCAGCACAAATGCAGCTGCAAAACTGTTCAATTTGTGCTGCTTTTCTTTTGTAAGCGTAATAAGGTTTTTATGCAGAATTTTCCTGAGCAAAAATAGATCACTATTTTTCTCTGTATATATAATGTGGTAACACGCTCTGGGATCGCCTTTACTGGGACCGAAGCGCCCGTAGCTTTTGGGAATCACTCAGTCCAACATCAGAGATTCAGATGCAAACAGCACTGGGTCCGATTTATTCAGGTGATAGCAACACAGAAAGCAAATAAAACAGCAACAAAATAAATCCTTGCCTGTCCGGCTCTAACTAAACAGGACGAAATCCTATCTACAGACTGGAGGGCTTCTCCCTTCCAGTCAAACCCATATAAACATTGAGCACATGTCTTCACTCACGTGCGTCCTCATCCACAGAGGGGCTTTCTGTGTTCCCAGGCTGAGTCCCCTGCCCAGCATGGCATGTCCTGCTTCCCTCTGCAGGATATAGGGAGAGACACACCATGTGTCCTCCACCTTTGCAGGCTTGTGCAAAACTGGCCTCTCCACACAGGTGCAATCCAGTGTGTTTTGTAAAATCACTCCTTCACACAGAACTCAGCTTTCATCAGCAGCAGTTAACCCCATGTGTGCTGCTACTGAGCCAACCTGCATTTACCCTGTGCATATGTTGCAGGGTTTAGCAATCCCACATTAATGTCGGTCACGTGAGTCATGCCAACCACGTGCCATAGCGCCGGCATGCCTCACATATCCCTCCCCCCTGTTCAGACCCGTAGGGGCGAACATGTGCCATCGAACCGGGGCCCTGGGACAGGGCATCTATCGCCGGGCGCCCCAATAGTCGAGGGGACCTCGGCAGTCGACCAAGAGCGTCAGCTCCCAGCTCATGAGCCTTCAGATTTTGTAGGGGTCTAGCATCAGTCACGGTCCTACACGTTTGCCTCAGGTAAACCCCAGGATCAGACCAAGTCAGATCACGTGTCCGAGTAGACAGTTTGCCAGACCTCCCCCGCTCCCAGCGGTCACAGTAGTGCGAGTCACTTGCCTCTGTATCCAGGGTCGGACCGGACTTTGTCCTGTCCCGCAATCTACTGGGCCGTCTGATCGGGCCTCTCAGACTCAAGGTACTGGAGGATTCACTCCCACTAAACCCACGCCCACTATCCTCAGGACGTCGTTGGAGGTCTCTCCAATGGCGACTTTCTTCATTGCCTCCTTTACCTAGAGAACTATCATTATTATTGGGAAGGTCCCTTCTTTGTTGGGTCTCATGGTTTACAGGCCGTCGCCATTGTCTGCTGCTCAGGCGACGCTGTCTCTCAACTCGCAGTCTTGCAAGATTCAGCTGTTCTACATCTCGCAGGTAGGCCACTCTGTATTCCATGAGCATCCGTACATAACCAAGACTTTCCTCTGTGCCTATGGCGAAGAACGGCACCATATCATTCTTGTCAGGTAACCAATCTTTGTGATCACGTAGTCCGCTCACTTTCACCACCCCGGACTTCCTTACTATTAGTTGCATGGCTTGGCCATTTCTCCCAATGAGCTTCCTCACTAGAGCCTGAGGGACCTGGATGACGTCTTCCCGCAGACTCTGAGCTTCCTTCATAAGCTTCAGCTGTCTAGCGGCTTCTTCAGTCTCCAACCGGATCATCCGCTTTGTGCGAACGCACTGTAAGTGCATGTCACTTAGGATAGCGACTCGCTTCACTGTGACTTCTGTCGTGGACAGGACCACCAGCTGTTTAGATTCTGAAGTCCAGTACACCTTACAGGCTTCCACGGCCTTCTTAAACTCTTCATGCACCGACTCTCTGGTGCATTCTTCTCTCAAGTCCTCAGGTACATCTACGAGGCACTTGTATAGAGGAGTTTCTGACATACTACCGGTCCCCTCCAGTTCCCCTGGCTTAGGTTTCAGGGCCAACGGACTTTCGGCTTCTTCAGCGCGTTTGCCCGGGAGGACCACTGGGTACTCAACCTTCTCCAAGGTTGCCTCGTTCCTCATATGGCATGCGTCCAGGCGACTTTTGAGGTCAGAGACTTCCTCCTCTAGTTCGGCTACTCGCCTCTCAGCAGCTTGTCTTCGAAGCCCTTCCTTCTTCAGCTGTTCTTCTACCACAATTCCCGGAGACCTCTCTGTCTCCAAAGCACCCACTCGAGACTCAACAGCCTGTCTCCACAGCTTCTCTTGTCTCAAGTGGCCCTGAAGCATCTCCGTGAGCTCCCTTAACTTGGCTCCGACATCCACCGGACCAGGCAAGCTCACCACACTCGAGGAGGTATTAACTTCAGCCCTCACTTCCTCAGTGGCTTCTTCCACTTCTGCAGTCAACTTCCCCTCTTGGGGTCTGGCAGTACCCCTAGCAACCTCGACCCCATCGCCTTGGGTCTGTCCAGGGATCTCCAGTTCTTCACCTGTGACCTCTGCCACAGCACGCCACTCTTGGGTATCGGCAGCCCCATCTGCCACCCTCACCAGGGTCTCCATTGTATCAGCTCCCACCTTCTCGCAGGTCTCAGGATCGATACCTCCGGCCCTCTCCTGGGTCTCTGTAGCGTTACCCTCAGCGGTTTTCTCACCCTCCATCTCGTCCACCTTTTCCGAAACTCCACCCGTCTCTGCCGTGGTGTTGGTTCCGCTTCCAGCCACCCCAGTGGTGGGTCTATTATTGGTCAGCTCTCCATGACTTTCAGGGACTCTTGCTCCCCTAGCTGTCCCCAGGATTTCTCCTCCTACAGCGACACCAAATGACCGACCATCAGCTGCTTGTGCAGACAAGGGAGCGGACACACATACAGTCTTCCTGGATGGCTCTTCCTCCTTGTCTTCCACTTGCACGGTAGTGTCATCACACGGTGTCAGTTCCTTAGACAGCACAATATTGGTCTCAGCTCCAGCGGTTTCTATGGGCAATAAAACTTCACCTTCCATTCTGTTCTTCTCGGTGTCTGGAAGAGAACTCACATATGGCATAGGAGCAGATGGCATTATATTGTCAGCTGGGGTCACCTGGGCAGCCTTTTTGTGGCGCTTGCTCTTTTTGGGACGGGAGGAGCTGCCATCCTTACTGGACCCTTCCTTACTGTACACCCTTCCTTTCTCAGAGTCACCGTCACCCCTTGAGTTAGTGTTATGCTCCACAGTCTGGTGAACCCCCAAGTCACTCTTTAACTTGGTGTCAGCTCCATTCTTTTTGGCTACCATGTCACTACCAGTTACAGTGTGGTTACAACCAGTCACAGTGCGGTTTACCTCTTTACTCGTCGTGTCGCTATGTTGGGGAGAACCACCCTTTTCTTTGGTCACCCCTACCTCTGGGATGTCACACTTATTGGGTACCAACATATTATTACACATAACAACATCACAGACATTCCCTTTAGCCTCCCGCTGTAACAGCAGCTCCTTTGGACTGTTCTGGCTGTTTCCTGAGCAGCCAGATACAAGCCCTTGCTCCCAGAAGTTCATAAACAATTTAGAGTCCCGGCCTATTATGACCGGAAAAGCTAAATCTGGGACTACGCCCACATCGGGTCGCTCCAGTTCATAGTCCGTCTGAAGGATCACTCTGCCCAGTGGGTACTCTTTAGTGGCCCCATGGCTGCAGCGTCCTTCGATTCGCCGTCCCGGCATAAGATGGAGTTCTGGTGTGGCCCTCACTAGGGTAACAGAGTTCCCCAGGTCTAGAAGACCTGACACACCTTGTCCATCCATCTTCACAGAACACATCCGTGACCCTAAGCTGGTTGGACGGTCTATCCCACAGATAGGACATTGGTAAGAGGAGCCCCAGAGTCCCCAGCTCCCGTCAATCCGTTCAGAGTTTGATTGCTGTGCCCCCTTATGGGTAGCCACCCCTTTTGAGGTCTCCACCCCCTTTTGGGCAACCACCCCTTTTTGGGTCTCCGCCCCCTTTTGGGCAACCACCCCTCTTTGGGCCATGATCCCCTTTATGGAATCCACCCCCTTTTGGGACATTATCCGCATTCCTGAATCCGCCCCCTTTTGATCAACCCAGTCTACAGGGGATGCTTTCTGGGGACACCCCACAACGTATTGCTGGTGCTGCTGCTCCTGGCTCTGCAGCAGAAACTCCAGGATCTCCTCCATGCTGCCCGGCCTCTCCGGCTGCAACAAGAGAAAAACAAGAGGGGCGCTCCAATGGGTAATACCCGGCGTTCAAGGGGAAGGGGGGGGGGGGTAGAATACCACTAACCTTTCCTGGTTGTACCGCCCGTACAACCAGGATCTGCAGCCTGTGGTGTATTGCTGCTCACCAAGCAGAGCCCACGTCTCACAGCCAGTCACTTGACTCCTCCCACTTGCACCTGGGTTGAGTGCGCTGTCCAACTTCGTGACCCCGCCGAGCCACCAGCCAGATGCTTGTCTCCCAGCTCGTCGTGTGGTTACCTCTAGTAACCTGGCTGCACTGCTGCCACAATCCTGACACCTGTGGTGTTGCCTCCAGCAACCGAGGTTGTATGCGTCGTCTTCGTGACCCCACCGAGTCACCGGAAAACGTGCTTGGGTACGTTGTGCAGTTGCCCGTAGCAACCAATGTCCATATAAGTGCACCTGCACCGTTACCGCAATCCACAACCAACCTTGTAGGCCTTGTCCGTTGCCTCCAGCAATAAGGCTGCTACAATGCCCGCATTCTCCACCATAATGTGGTAACACGCTCTGGGATCGCCTTTACTGGGACCGAAGCGCCCGTAGCTTTTGGGAATCACTCAGTCCAACATCAGAGATTCAGATGCAAACAGCACTGGGTCCGATTTATTCAGGTGATAGCAACACAGAAAGCAAATAAAACAGCAACAAAATAAATCCTTGCCTGTCCGGCTCTAACTAAACAGGACGAAATCCTATCTACAGACTGGAGGGCTTCTCCCTTCCAGTCAAACCCATATAAACATTGAGCACATGTCTTCACTCACGTGCGTCCTCATCCACAGAGGGGCTTTCTGTGTTCCCAGGCTGAGTCCCCTGCCCAGCATGGCATGTCCTGCTTCCCTCTGCAGGATATAGGGAGAGACACACCATGTGTCCTCCACCTTTGCAGGCTTGTGCAAAACTGGCCTCTCCACACAGGTGCAATCCAGTGTGTTTTGTAAAATCACTCCTTCACACAGAACTCAGCTTTCATCAGCAGCAGTTAACCCCATGTGTGCTGCTACTGAGCCAACCTGCATTTACCCTGTGCATATGTTGCAGGGTTTAGCAATCCCACATTAATGTCGGTCACGTGAGTCATGCCAACCACGTGCCATAGCGCCGGCATGCCTCACAATAGCCTTAGAAACATAAAGCCTAAACACTAAGTGCAAAGGCTGTCAAGAATTAGAAGGGGCAGTAATACACCCTGGAAGAAATGTAGAGGAGGTTCTCAGATTTTTTTCCTCCCATTTTTATAGGGTGGGACTCCTTGACTAGTAAAGCCTGTGTACTAAGTGCAAGGACTGAAAAACATAATTTACCACGGGTGAAATTCATCTATAAATGTCAGAGAATTGTAGGGCATAATTCACACCCTGGAAAAATTAAGAGCGTGGGCCGCATGATGACCCTTTAAAAATTTTGAGCAAGTGTCGCCTGTATACGCTCTTAAAATTTGGAGCCAGGGGTTCTTGATGACCCCTAAAAATTTGGAGCAAGGGCAACCAGATGACCCCTAAAAATTTGGATCAAGGGCTGACTGTTTACCATCTTAACATTTTTGAGCAAGGATCACCTGTTTACCCTCTTAAAATTTTGAGCAAGGCTGGCCATATTACCCTCTAAATATTTTGAGTGGGTTCTGCCAGAATACCCTTTTAAAATTTGAAACACGGATAGCCTGGTGACCCTCTAAAAATCTTAAGTGAGGGTTGCAAGTTACCCTTTTAAAATTCGGAGGAAGGCAGCCTGATGACCCTCTAAAAATTTGGAGAGAGGGCCCTGTTTACGCTGTAAAATTTGGAGCGAGGGCCACATATGTACTCTCTTAAAATTTTGAGTAAGGGTGGCCTGATGATCCTCTTAATATATTTTGTGTGAGGACCACTTGATTACCATCTGAAAATTTTGAATAAGATCGGCCTTATGACCCCTTAAAAATATTGAGCAAGGGCCACCTTTTTACTTATTTAAAATTTTGAGAAAAAATACTCACCAAAAAATTGCCTGGTAAATACCCATTGCACCTAGCAGCAGGCTGCCATCTCCTCTAAGAGGTAACACAGATGTCCGCATACCGGTGCGCAGTCACCTACAACCCACAGATGGGGCCGGTTGTAGCACCAGCGTCTGGCCATGCTGTCAAAGAGGTGACTTTTGGCATTTACAGACACAAGATTACCATAAGGCTCTGCCACTCAGGTACATGTCAATTCAAAAAGGGGGAACCCTCAATCCAAATATATGGCCCTCCAAATATTACACAATTCCAAAATTCACAACCCAGGAGTCAGGCTGATATGATCAAAATTATAATTTTATTGATTCAATATATCAAGCACTGGTTAAAATTGGAGATATACAAACACACAAGGCAGGATTACCCCACTTGGTACATCATAATTCATGTATTTACACAAAGAGTTCGTCCTTCTGTCACATGCATCATGCATAGAGCCTAATACACCAATATAACAAGCCCCACAATGAACCTCTACTGAGCTATCATAGACTGACAAGTTCCAAGAACAAACCAAGGGGGTAAAGATGTATTACCTGCCTGTGCTGCCCCCAACGCGCATTTCGCGTTAGCTTCGTTTTAGGAGGGTCACTCAGGTACATGTGAAGCATAGTATCAGAGCAGCCTATTGGTCACGTCCTGCTATTAGATCAGGCAGGCTGCTCCGTACTGATTACATGCCTCACAAATGACAGACGCCCCCAGAGAGCCCAGCCTCCCAGAGGAGCTGGCAGCTTGCTGCTAGGTGCGCTGGGTCTTGTTTACCTTCTAAAATTTGGAGCGAGGGCCGCCAGATGACCCTCTAAAAATTTGAAGCAAGGGTCACATGTTTACTCTCTTAAAATTTTGAGCAAGGGTGGCATGATGATTTTCTAAATATTTTGAGCGAGGGACACTTGATTACCATCTTAAAATTTTGAAAAAGGTGACCTAATGTCCCCTTAAAAAGTTTGAGCGAGGGCCACCTTTTTACTGACTTAAAATTTTAAACAAGGACCACCTGTTTACCCTCTTAAAATTTGGAGCAAGAACATCTTGATGACCCACTTAAAACTTTGAGCAAGGGCCCCATATTTACCCTCTTAAAATTTGAAGCAAGTGCAGCCCGATGACCCTCTTAAACTTTGCTGTAAGGGCAGCCAGATGACCATCTAAACATTTAGAGTGAGGGATGCCAGTTTAACCTTTAAAATTTTACAGTGAGGGTGTAATAGCCCACAGGTAACGGGATACGCAAGGACTGCACGGAACACAGAGTGTTAAACAAATGCACTTTTAATGCAACTGAGGGAAAAGTGCGGGAAAGAAGGGGAAGGAGCGGGAAGGTGTGCAAAAGTAAATACAATATATGCAATATATATATATAACCACTGTGACTAGTTTGCCAAGAATGCAAGGTCTCTGAATGTCTTTAAATAAAGAAATGCAAAGTCTTTATCGAGCGAGACGCAGAGTGTTTGTTTTTTTTCTATTCCTTGTATATCGAACTGCAGAGTCTTTTCCTATCTGTCTCTAACTAAAACAGTGTGCACACTTTACTGCGAGTTTTACTGCGAGGTACCTCGTTGCCGTTGGGGCCCGTAATTCGCTGACAGGCGTCTCTCGAGTGCAGTCCTTGTACTGGATCTCTGTCCTGGATCTCTGCCTTGATCGTGCAGTCTGGCTCCTCACTCCACATCCAGTCTCTTTAGGTCAGTCTCTCTCTGCAACACACGTGGAAGTTGTCTCTCTTCTCCTTCTGGAGACCCCACCCATCCATCTCCTGGACTGTTCCATCTCACTCTCAGCAGCAGGGTTTTTTTTGTATCTCTGCTATCCTTTCCTTTTTGGCAGCAGGTGGCAGTATAACACAAGGAAGAGTCCTTTAACCATATATATAAATGTTAACAGGTCTTACAAGGGCCACCTGATTATCCACTTAAAATTTGGAGCAAGGGTAGCCTGCTTAACATTTGTAGTGAGGGTTGTCTGATGACCCTCTAAAAATTTGGAGTGTGTGCTGCCTGTTTACACTCTAAAAATTTGAAGCAAGGTCAGCCTTATGGAGCGAGAGCTCCATGATGACCATGTTGATATTGTAACACTAGCATCCTTGCAGTGCACCTTCCTGGCAGGGATGCCTATGTTCTCACCACCACGGCCCCCATATTTTCCTTAAGCTCATGCTCCATTCACCGCATCGTCTTCCAGCTCTCATGGCCTGTGCACGTTGCACAGGTCTGCCATCCTTCCCTTAGGGAATGAGCTCGTGCACTCCCCACTTCATAACACCTTATGACCCGGGAATTTTTCATTTTTCGTTTTTTGCTCCCCTGCTTCCAAAAGCCATAACTTTTTTATTTTTCCGTCAATATACACATATGATGGCTCGTTTTTTGCGGGACAAGTTTTACTTTCAGATACAATAATTTATTTTACCATATAGTGTACAGGGAAATGACAAAAAAATTCCAAATGCAATGAAATTGCAAAAAAAGTGCAATTACACGTTTATTTTTTGGGTATTTTTAGTCGCCATGTTCACTATATGGTAAAACCACAGTGTGATGCCTCAGGTCGGTACAAGTTCGTAGATACCAAAAATGTATACTTTTACTGGCATCTAATTGTAGTGTCCTCATTTCTCGTAATCTGGGGCTGTGTGATGGCTTATTTTTTGCGTCTTGAGCTGACATTTCTAATGATACCATTTTTGGGTGGATGCACTATTTTGATTGCCCGCTATTGCATTTTATATCAATGTTACAGCAACCAAAAAAACGTAATTTTAGCATTTAGGCCCTTTTTTCTGTTACGCATTTTACGGCTCTCATTAATTGATTCTATATATTGACAGATTGGGCGTTTCTGAATGCAGCCATACCAAATATGTGAATTTTTTAATTTTTTTAATACTTTAATGCTGAATGGGGGAAAAGGGGGGTGATTTGAACTTAAAGTTTTTAAAAATATGAGAAAAAAAACCCCATATATTTATCAATTGATTCTCATTTTTACATAGCCTCATAGGGCGCCACAGCACTGCAGTGGCTGATCGCTTCTGAAAGATACCAATGAGCTGCAGCACATCGGTATCTGTCAGAATTGCGCATGGTGAATGGTTGGCAGCGCTTGCCAACCACTCACAGGAAGTGCTCCGTGACAGCTTCCGGGGTCAAGCCAGGAACCCGGGCTTTCACGTGAGTGCCGGAGATCCCGCGATCTTATCATGGGATCTCCGATGCAGGTGGGGAACAGAGTCCGCTGTCACTAATTGATGGCAGAATCCAAAGGGTTAACAGCACTGATCGAATCCCGGATCCGATCGGTGCTGTAAGCCTGGCATCTCAGCTGATGAGATCAGCTGAATTGTCAGGGAAATTATGTGAGCTCCACACCGCAGCTCACATCAAACCCTGGTAACCGGCCCATGACGTTGTACAACATGGGTCAGAAAGGGGTTGAAGGGGAACTGCATGCGTTCCAAAAGTGCCCTAGCCTATGACTGGATGGCACTAGCTATATAAAGCAGCCTTCCCTGTAGGGAGATACCTTAGTAACTTCCGTATCTAGTGTGTTTTAAACCTGCTAATGCCTGAACTTGAACCTATCTTACTTGAACCCGAACCTATCCTGACTGAATCCACCTGTCCTGTCTGCACCTGAACCCCAACTTGTTCTGTTTTTACTATCTGTCCTGTCTGCACCTGAATCCAAACCGGTTTTGTCTGTTCCATCTGCTCCAGACATTCTATCAGCACTTGAACCCAAATCTGTTCAATTTACATCTGTATTCAAACCTGTTCCGTCTGTATCAGCTGTCCCGTCTAGACCAGTATGAGTATTTACTCTGCCTGTGATCCTGACCCTGTCCTGCCTGATACTCCATGTTCGTAACTGCATCCTTGATCCCTGGGGTCAGCTGCTGCAGTGTGGGGACTGTCCAGGAGTGGCACTTGGTGTCTACTTGCAGCCAAGTCCAACCTCACCATCAGAAGCTATGGAGTATACTCAGTAGACAGTTAGTCACGCCCCCCTAGGGTAAGCCCAGCTCAAGGAATATTGGAACCTCACCCATACATGTGACAGATATGGTGGGGATGGAACAGGAGGACAACAAAAAAAAAATAAACCATGAGCCATATACATTTTTTTGGGATGGAAAGGGGTGCATGTCAATACACCAGAAAAAAAGAAACATTTGAATTGGATTTAAATTCCGCTGCTGTTACCCGGTGGGGTTGAGAAGTCAGAGACAATCCAGGCCTTTTCTATTTTGATAACAGTCAGCCTGTCAATATTTTCAGTTGACAGGCGGATACACCTTTCAAATTATTCCCCTGCTCTGACAAAACACTAGTGGCAGAGTAAGCCAGCATCTCTAAGGCATAGAGGGAAAGTTCATGCCATGTGTCCAGCTTGGATACCCATCAGCTGTATGGCACAGAGGAATCACGGATGGTGCTGGTATGGTCGGATATATACTTCTTCACCATCTTCCAAACTGTTTCCCTCCTTGTCAGTCTATCCCATGCATCAGGGCCTGAGCACTGTGAGGGTATCATGAAACTGTCCCAGAACTTTGATAGTGTTCCCCTGCCTGAGTTGGATCTGGGGTGTATCTCACTCATCACACACACTTGATTGCCCAAGATACTATGACCTCTGCCTCCAGCATTGTCAGATAGGAATTTTTGTGCTAATTGCTCAACTAGGGCCATCTAGTATTGCATCATTTGAATATACCTCATTGCCACATGAAGGAGAGACAGAGGTTTATTTTTGTAGAGTGGGTCAAGAAGGGTGAACAACTTGTAATCAGTGTTAGCCAAAATGCGTAAAACACAAAGGTCATAAAGGCAGTTGGACATATTCCGGCATGTGTGCCGGACTCCAAACAGGCAAGACTTCCCTGTCACAACAGAAGGATGACTCTCCTCCTCCCACTTCTCCTTCTCTTTAGCTCACCCATGCTGAGCAGATATGATGAATCTGGTATGGGTAGTACCCTCTATAGTACAAGGCAACCATCTCCTGTTGCTCATCCTTCTCCTCAGCTTCCTCCTCCTCATTGTCACCCAATCCTCACTGAGAAGCTGAGATGAGGCTGAGTTGGGTAGTATCATCCTGTGTAATTTCTTCATCCATCTCCACCTGCAAAGCATCTTCTTTATTTATGTTCAGCAAGCGTTTGAGTAGACACAGCAAATTGGTTACACTGATTATGGATGTACGTCACTCACCATCTTGGTTAATTCCTCAAAGTTTTGTAGAACCTCATAGGTATCTGACATCCATGCCCAATCGTCGGTTCTTATGTGCCGAGACTGACTGGAGTACTGGTGGGCATGTTGCATCTGATATTCAACTACTGCCCTCTGTTGCACATAAAACCTTGCCATCATGTGTAGTATGAATTTCCAGCACATGGTCATGTCGTACACCAGTCAATAAGCCGGCACTCACAAGTGCTGCTGCAGCACTGCCAGACCAAAAATGAATGTACATGCAGCATACATTCACAAGTGACTCAGGCATATCTGGGTAGGTTTTCAAAAACCGCTGAAAAACGAAGTTGAATATGTGGACCAGGTATGATATGTACATGAGCTTGCCAAGCTTCAGAGCATTGCAAGCACAGTATAACAAGTGCACACGTATTATTGATGTCTTTACCAATCATCTATCTCTAGTGAAGTTAAGGCTTCCTGTAACAGCAATTTTAACTACTAAGCACTTTGCCTTTTAAGATATGTTGTAATCACCAAGCTTGAAACCTATTCATGAGTAATATCTCCCTGAAGGTTATCCTGTGTTTCCATCATCACTTAGGCTAGGGTCACACATGCGTTTTGTTTTTTTTTTTAAATCCTGATCTGGTTTTGAGCTTTCAAAAAGCTCAAAACCGGAGCAGGAAACGCTCCTCATAGGAGCCCATTATGGTAACCGGATTGCTTTATAAGCAATCCGGTTACCGCCTCCGGAACTGCAGCCTGCGTGAAAAATCATGCAGGCTGCAGTTGTGAACAACTTCAGTTGTGAACAAGTTGTGAATGCAAGGATGAACAAACTGTTCTCACTGTAATAAAAGATTAAATAATATTAATAATTGTGGGCAACATGACTCTATGGGGTGCCCACCCCCCCCCAGAGACATGCTGCCCACTCAGGACGGCATGTCCTGAGTACTGTACTGTAAGCCGACTATTTTCGGCTCTGTAGAATTCTCTCAATGAAGGCGCGGCTCCCCTGTCAGCTGCATACATACAATACGTAATGTATGTATAGTATGTGCCGCTGTCCGAGGTCCTGTAGGCATTTACAGTAAATGCCTACAGGACCTCGGGCAGCGGCACATAATATACATAAATTACGTACAGTATTTGCGCAGCTGACAGGGGAGCCGCGGCTTCATTGAGAGAATTCTACAGAGCCGACAATAGTCGGCTTACAGTACTGGGGTTATTAACCCATGACATGCCGTCCTGAGTGGGCAGCGTGTCTCTGGGGGGGTGGGCACCTACTAGAGACATGTTGCCCACAATTATTATTAATATTTTATCTCTTTATACAGATTTAACAGATTGCTCATCCCTGCAGCAGCAGGGATGAGCAAACTGTATGGTAACTGCATTGCTCCGGATTACACATCCGGAGCAATCCGGTAACTGCATTGCGGTTTACCACACACATTTTGCAAGCAAAATGTGTGTGATGGCAGTTGAGGTTACCGCATCCAAATCTGGATGCGGTAATCGCAATTGCAATACCAAATGTGACCCTAACCTAAGTAGAAAAACCACCCAAATACCAATGGCAATTGTATCCTAAAATATATTTTAAGGGAGGCACTATCTAACAACAACTATTCCCATTACAAATAGCCATTTAGAGATACATATAGCATAGATGTTTTGTTACAGAATATCTTGTCATCCATTTTTTTTAAATTGGTCATCTCGCTACAATCAGCTTTGAATTTAATGAGCCAAGAGCAATATCAGAATGGATGTATATATATAAATGCAATATGAATTTAATATCTGAGTGACAGGGCAATAGTGTGCATTGGTGCAGCACATGTAATTTATGGAGATGAGTGATGCTGGAGATACAGATCAGTGTGCAAGGACTGAGCTTTTAGGTGCACTGTTATTGTTTCATTCATACAATTATTGTTGATAGATGGAATATCTATATACATATTTCCAGGAATATAAAATGTTATTAACATAACCTCCAATTTGGTTAAGTTCATGATTTCTTGTATCCTTGCTCAGATTTCAAAAATAGAAGCTTCTGTACAAGTAGGCTGCAATGTTGCTAATTAGCACTTGAAATGAATTGTGACACAGCTCCTAACTAAATTACAAAATAAGGGATTGAGAGATGAGGGGAGAGTGACAGTAAAAGAAAAAGGGATTTTGAGCCAGCTGTCATTTTCTTTACTTCATTAAAAAAGGAAACATGTCTGCAGCTTCTAAAATAATGTTTTTAAAAGTATGAGCAGGAGGAACTGGGGACAATTTTGGAAAAAATAGAAAAGGCACCTTCAAGGAATAAATGAAAGAAGTAAAAGTGAAGAAAATGGGGGCTTTTAAAGCAATCATTGTAGAAAATACCCTGGGGAAATCAACGGCACGATGTTTTTCCCCAAATTGTTTTATTTGTGAAGCAAATCATTTTTTTGACATGGGCAGGTGGAAATAAAATTAAACATTGAATAGCATTGAAAATAAAGGCTACGATGGTCAAGAGAGAAAATTAAAACTACAATCAAAAATACAAAGCATAAACCTTAACGCACCATTTACCATTTACGCTACTCAGGAAAAGGGGGATCCCCTTTGATTTTCCCCATTTCTTCCAAACCATTTGTTATTATAACAGTTTGTTTTAGGTAACCATGAAGAAGTAAACCAGAACAATTTTTTTCCTGTACTCAGCTGTCTTATTGTCCTTAGCACAA
>JARQOC010000003.1:506078838-506129041 GCA_033576535.1 Allobates femoralis
CACATTGGAGGATGTACATGAAAAGAAGTCCATGATCTTATAGTCCTGGTTTGTGTTGGGTATAGGGACTGTATCTGTTGGTGATATGTGGGCACAGGTCTTGCATTTCTTGTTGTTACAGGGGAATGTGCCCGTCTGTGATGGTGATGGGTGGACACTTCTGACAAGGAGATTCCTTAGGTAGGGGAGCTGTTTATAGGAGAGCAGGGGCAGTTCTGGGAATATTGCTTTCAGCCTGTGGTCTTTGTGGAATATGGGCTGAAGATCAGCACCAATTCTCCTTAGGATGTTCATATGAGGATTGTATGTGATCACAAGAGGCACCTTGCTGTTATCCTCCTTCTGTTTGTAATCCAGAGGCTGCTTCTTGGGACCCTTGCAGCTCTGTGGATCTGTTCTTCTATTACCAGTGGATGGTATCCTTGATTTAGGAATGTTTTCTTCAGTGATAATAGTTGTAGTTCTCTGTCTTCTGTCTTCCTTAGGATACCATCCACCGCCAGCTGCGTCAACCAATGAGCGCAGCGTATGCAAAAAGCCGCACGCATTCAAAATTAGATGATTATATAGTAGCTGTAACCTGGCGACAGCGACGCATAGCGTTGCTGTCGCCAGGCTGCATGTACGACCGTGACGACCCCCGGCACCAGTACCCGCCACCTCCCTCCTCGCCTCTCTCCTCGCCTCCCTCCTCACCTCTCACCTTCCCCCTCACCTCTCGCATCCCTCCTCACCTCCCTCCTTGCCTCTCGCATCCCTCCTCGCCTCTCACCTCCTTCTTCGCCTCCCCTCCCGCTGTTCTCACCCGTCTTCTCCCTCTGTACATCGGCCATGTGACAGGGTGGGCTGATGTGACGTCACACAGCCCGCCCTGTCGCATGACCGCTGTACACAGAAGACGGAAAAGAGGGTAGCAAGGGGGATCCTGTCCCCGTCTCCATTCTGCCCCCCCACATCCATCCCCCCCCGGCTCCATCCTGCCCCCCCGCCTCCATCCTGCCCCCCTCGCAGCCATCCTGCTCTCCAGGCTCCATTCTGCCCTTCTCGCTCCATCCTGCACCCTCGGCTCCATCCTGCCCTGCTTAATCTATCCTGCCCCGCTTGCTCCATCCTGCCCGCTCGCTCCATCCTGCCCTGCTCACTCCATCCTGCCCCCTGGCTCCATCCTGACCCACCCGGCTGCATCCTGCCCCGCTCACTCCATCCTGCCCTGCCGCCTCCATCCTCCTACCCCAATACCATCCTGCCCCCCCCACATCCATCCTGCTCCCCCGCATCCATCCTGCCCCCCGCATCCATCCTGCTCCACAGCTCCATCCTGCCCCGCTCACTCCATCCTGCCCCCAGCCAACATCCTGCCCCCACGCTGCCATCCTGCCCCCGCCACCATCCTGCCTCGCCAGCTCTATCCTGCCCCGATCGCTCCATCCTGCCCCTGCCACCATCCGACCCCCTGGCTCCATCCTTCCTCCCTGGCTCCATGCCCTGCTTACTCCATCCTGCCCCGCCTCCATCCAGCTCCCCGCCTCCATCCTGCTCCCCCGGCTCCATCCTGCCCCCCTGCATCCATCCTACCCCCCACATCCATCCTACCCCCCACATCCATCCTATCTCCCACATCCATCCTTCCCCCTGGCTCCATCCTGCTTCCCCGAATCCATCCTGCCTCCCCGCATCTATCCTAACCCCTGCACATCCATCCTGCCTCCCGTCCACATCCATACTGCAACCCCCGTTACCTGCCGCCCTGGCTCCATGCCCTGCAGGCTCCATCCTGCCCCCCCCGCCTCCATCCTGCCCCCTGGCTTCATGCCCTGCCTACTCTATCCTGCCACCGTATCCATCCTGCCCGCCCCTCAACCCTACAACCTGCCTCCCCCCGCCTCCATCCTGCCCCCCTGGCTCCATGCCCTGCCTACTCCATCCTGCCCCCGGCTCCATCCAGTTCCCTGCCTCCATCCTGCTCCCCCATCTCCATCCTGCTCCCCCGGCTCCATCCTGCCCCCTTGCATCCATCCTACCCCCCCGCATCCATCCTACCCCCCACATCCATCCTTCCCCCCTGGCTCCATCCTGCTTCCCCGGCTCCATCCTGCCCCCCGCATCCATCCTAACCCCTGCACATCCATCCTGCCCCCCGCCCACATCCATACTGCAACCCCTGCTGCCTGCCGCCCTGGCTCCATGCCCTGCAGGCTCCATCCTGCCCCTCCCACCTCCATCCTGCCCCTGTGGCTTCATGCCCTGCCTACTCCATCCTGACCCGTCTCCATCCTGCCCGCCCCTCAACCCTGCAACCTGCCTCCCCCCGCCTCCATCCTGCCCCCAGCTCCTTCCTGCTCCATACTGCCCCGCTCACTCCATGCTGCCCCGCTCGCTCCATGCTGCTTCGCTCACTCCATGCGGCCCTTCCGCCACCATCCTGCCCCCCCGTCACCATCCTGCCCCCCCCGCCAACATCCGGCCCCCTGCATCCATCCTATCCCCCGCCTCCATCCTGCTTCCCCAGGCTCCATCCAGCTCCCCACCTCCATCCTGCTCCCCTGGCTCCATCCTGCTCCCCCGGCTCCATCCTGCCCCCCTGCATCCATCCATCTACCCCCAAGTCCATCCTGCCCTCCTGGCTCCATCCAGCTTCTCTGGCTCCATCCTGCCCCCCTGCATCCATCCTACCCCCTCGCGCATCCATCCTGCCCCCGCCCACATCCATCCTGCAACCCCCGCATCCTGCCGCCCTGGCTCCATGCCCTGCAGGCTCCATCCTGCCCTCCTACCTCCATCCTGCCCCCCTGGCTCCATGCCCTACCTACTCCACCCTGCCCCCCTCCATCCTGCACGCCCCCCAACCTGCCTCCCCCCGCCTCCATCCTGCCCCTCGGCTCCATCCTGCTTCATGCTGCCCCGCTCGCTCCATGCTGCCTTGCTCTCCATGCTGCCTCGCTCTCACTCCATGCTGCCCCCCCACCACCATCCTGCCCCCCCGTCCACATCCATACTGCAACCCCCGCTACCTGCCGCCCTGGCTCCATGCCCTGCAGGCTCCATCCTGCCCCCTGCCTCCATCCGACCCTCCTGGCTTCATGCCCTGCCTACTCTATCCTGCCCCTGTCTCCATTCCTGCCCGCCCTCAACCCTCCAACTTGCCTCTCCCCACCTCCATCCTGCTCCCCTGGCTCCATCCTGCTCCCCCGGCTCCATCCTGCCCCCCTGCATCCATCCATCCTACCCCCCAAGTCCATCCTGCCCTCCTGGCTCCATCCAGCTTCTCTGGCTCCATCCTGCCCCCCTGCATCCATCCTACCCCCCCGCGCATCCATCCTGCCCCCGCCCACATCCATCCTGCAACCCCCGCATCCTGCTGCCCTGGCTCCATGCCCTGCAGGCTCCATCCTGCCCTCCTGCCTCCATCCTGCCCCCCTGGCTCCATGCCCTACCTACTCCATCCTGCCCCCGCCTCCATCCTGCACGCCCCCAACCTGCCTCCCCCCGCCCTCCATCCTGCCCCTCGGCTCCATCCTGCTCCATGCTGCCCCGCTCGCTCCATGCTGCCTTGCTCTCCATGCTGCCTCGCTCTCACTCCATGCTGCCCCCCCGCCACCATCCTGCCCCCCCGTCCACATCCATACTGCAACCCTCGCTACCTGCCGCCCTGGCTCCATGCCCTGCAGGCTCCATCCTGCCCCCCGCCTCCATCCGACCCTCCTGGCTTCATGCCCTGCCTACTCTATCCTGCCCCTGTCTCCTTCCTGCCTGCCCCTCAACCCTCCAACTTGCCTCTCCTCGCCTCCATCCTTCCCCCTGGCTCCATGCCCTGCCTACTCCATCGTGCCCCCGGCTCCATCCAGTTCCCTGCCTCCATCCTGCTCCCCCGACTCCATCCTGCTCCCCCGGCTTCATCCTGCCCCCCTGCATCCATCCTACCCCCAGCATCCATCCTACCCCCCACATCCATCCTTTCCCCCTGGCTCCATCCTGCTTCCCCGCCTCCATCCTGCCCTCCCGCATCCATCCTAACCCCTGCACATCCATCCTGCCCCCCGCCCACATCCATACTGCAACCCCCGCTGCCTGCCGCCCTGGCTCCATGCCCTGCAGGCTCCATCCTGCCCCCCCACCTCCATCCTGCCGCCCTGGCTTCATGCCCTGCCTACTTCATCCTGCCCCCGTCTCCATCCTGCCCGCCCCTCAACCCTCCAACCTGCCTCCCCCGCCTCCATCCTGCCCCAAGGCTCCTTCCTGCTCCATACTGCCCCGCTCACTCCATGCTGCCCCACTCGCTCCATGCTGCCTCGCTCACTCCATGCTGCCCTTCCGCCACCATCCTGCCCCCCCCGTCACCATCCTGCTCCCCCGCCAACATCCGGCCCCCTGGCTCCATCCTGCCCCCCTGGCTCCATGCCCTGCCGGCTCCATCCTGCCCCCCACCTCCATCCTGCTCCCCTGACCTCCATCCTGCCCCCCAGCTCTTTCCTGCTCCATACTGCCCCGCTCACTCCATGCTGCCCCGCTCGCTCCATGCTGCCTCGTTCACTCCATGCTGCCCTTCTGCCACCATCCTGCCCCCCCGTCACCATCTTGCCCCCCCGCCAACATCCGGCCCCTGGCTCCATCCTGCCCCCTGGCTCCATGCCCTGCCGGCTCCATCCTACCCCCCGCCTCCATCCTGCTTCCCCGGCTCCATCCAGCTCCACACCTCCATCCTGCTCCCCCGGCTCCATCCTGCTCCCCCGGCTCCATCCTATCCCCCACATCCATCCTGCCCCCCTGGCTCCAACCTGCTTCTCTGGCTCCATCCTTCCCCCCCTGTATCCATCCTACTCCCCCGCGCATCCATCCTGCCCCCCGCCCACATCCATCCTGCAACCCCCGCATCCTGCCGCCCTGGCTCCATGCCCCGCAGGCTTCATCCTCCCCTCCCGCCTCCATCCTGCCCCCCTAGCTCCATGTCCTGCCTACTCCATCCTGCCCGCCGCCCAACCTGCCTCCCCCCACCTCCATCTTGCCCCCCGGCTCCATCCTGCTCCATACTGCCCCGCTCGCTCAATGCTGCCCCGCTCGCTCCATGCTGCCTCGCTCTCACTCCAAGCTGCCCCCCCGCCACCATCCTGCCCCCCGTCACCATCCCGCCCCCCATCACCATCCTGCCGCCCTGCTCAATCCTGCCCCCCCAGCAGTTAGCAGTCGGCTGATCAGTTTCCCAGGCAACGACAGGTCCTAAAGGCCTGTAGGACTTAGAAGACGGAGGTAGAGCGAGCTGGTGGACGGGTGAGTATCCTCACTGAGGATTTTTTCATTTTTACTTTTACTGTGGAGGAGCAGGAGGCCGTGGGGATCGGAGTATCGCCATATACCATAGTTCTGTAATGTACCGCCATATACCATAGCGCTGCTATACATGTACTGTAATGTACCGCCATATACCATAGCGCTGCTATACATGTACTGTAATGTACCACCATATACTATAGTGCTGCTATACATGTACTGTAATGTACCGCCATATACTATAGTGCTGCTATACATGTACTGTAATGTACCGCCATATACTATAGTGCTACTATACATGTGCTGTAATGTACTACCATATCCCATAGCGCTGCTATACATGTGCTGTAATATACCGCCATATACCATAGTGCTGCTGTACATGTACTGTAATGTATCGCCTATAACTATAGTGCTGCTATACCTGTACTGTAATGTACCGCCATATACTATAGTGTTGCTATACATGTACTGTAATGTACCGCCATATACTATAGTGCTGCTATACATGTACTGTAATGTACCGCCATATACTATAGTGCTGCTATACATGTGCTGTAATGTACCGCCATATACTATAGTACTGGTATACATGTACAGTAATGTACCGCCATATACCATAGCGCTGCTATACATGTACTGTAATATACTGCCATATACTATAGCGCTGCTATACATGAACTGTAATGTACCGCCATATACTATAACACTGCTATACATGTACTGTAATGTACCGCCATATACCATAGCACTGCTATGCATGTACTATAATGTACCACCATATACCGTAGCGCTGCTATACATGTACTGTAATGTACCGCCATATACTACAGTGCTGCTATACATGTGCTATAATGTACCGCCATATACCATAGCGCTGCTATACATGTACTATAATGTACCGCCATATACTATAGTGCTGCGATACATGTGCTGTAATGTTACGCCATATACCATAGCGCTGCTATACATGTACTATAATGTACCACTGTGACGAAATGGACTCCTTCAATGTAGAACATATGATGATTTCTTATGTAACCCAGACAGTATTGTATTTTGGTTTGCAAACTTGTGATGGCCAACTTGATGTTCCTAAAGTCTTGTAGATGACTGTTGGTGTTTATTTTAACATGGTAATGTAATTATCTAACGTGTTTGTCATAGAAGGATAGAGAACTTAATTATGCTAATCGTCTATTGTATATTATCCTGTGGATGTTGACTTTATGTAAACTGCCCCAACCATCATTGTTTTAATGTCATGGTTTGCAGACTGAATGTCTCCTACTAACATTCCATTGTAAGGGCTATGTCAATAAGTATGTCGCTCTACCTTGCCAGGATTGCAAGACTACTAAAAATATGTTAAATGAGGCTTGAGGTCCAACCAATGAAAAGACAGTGTTATTCCACCAATCGTGAAGTCCCCCAATATCCTGCAATGAGGGCTGAGGGTATATAAGGAGGTCTGTTCACTTTGACCAGCAGATTAGATACGGCGGCTAATCTAGGATCTTCGGATCCGATTGGCCGGCCATAACCCCAGGCCTAGGCATCCCGGTGCCGACCAAGGGGATCAGAACCTAGATTATAAAACCACAAGGACTTCAGCATCAAATTATCGGATTCGGCTGTGATGACAAAAATGGCATTAGGAAGCCACGCAGGTGGGACGATCCAGTCACCTGGCTACAGACTTTGCTGTGCTATATTCAAATCCCTGGTGAGCCAGCGGAAGGGTGAGACTCTGTTGCCTGTTACATTGTTGTGCTTTGCTGGTTATGTGTTATATGCTTGGCGATATCTTCATAAATAGTTCATTTATTGTGCAGATTAAAAAGAAACAAACAATTGAAAGGGAGACATGGCCCCACGCAATTGTTTGTTTATTATTAATCTGTACAAATAAATGAACTATTTATGAAGATATCGCCAAGTGCTGGAGTTTCCTTGTTTAACTTGAATGGATCACAGACACTCCACTCCTTTGCACTAACCGGCTCTCAGGTAATATCCAGTGGCAGCACCACCCCTTCCCTGAGATTTTGACTAATTGTAGAGACCCGGCCACTTTTAGCAAGTCAACGTGGACCAGGGCTCATCCCCAAACTGAACGCCCAAGCTCCTTAACCGGGGGCGGAACACTACTCAGACAACACAGGGTGAGGAAACCACAATATTAAGGCTTTATTGGATCCCCAAACAGTTAACAGCATATAACACATAACCAGCAAAACACAACAATGTAACAGGCAACAGAGTCTCACCCTTCCGCTGGCTCACCAGGGATTTGAATATAGCACAGCAAAGTCTGTAGCCAGGTGACTGGATTGTCCCACCTGCGTGGCTTCCTAATGCCGTTTTTGTCATCACAGCCGAATCCGATAATTTGATGCTGAAGTCCTTGTGGTTTTATAATCTAGGTTCTGATCCCCTTCCCCTTCCCTGAGATTTTGATTGATTTCGTCTGTGTCGGGTGCTCCTGGAATCATGACTGAGAATACTGATGCCGGGGCTAGTAATTTTACTATTGCATGTGAAAATCGTCATCGCAAAGCTACCAACCTATTTTCCAAGGAATCGGATTGTACTGCAGATGTCGATATGAATGACATGCGGGCTCTTTTCTTTGGTCTGGAGAAGGCACTAATACAACATGTTAAGACATGGTGAGACTCCACTACAGTTGGAGAAATACCTAGGATATAACATGATTCCTAGAGGACAGTGGCTCAAAAAGGTTGCTACCACCGCTTACAGCGATACTTTCATATCCAATTGGTATGCGATCCTGTCTGAGGCCTCTGCAAAACTCATACGTTTGATAATGGCGGAGGAGGCAGAAAAACTAAAAGATCTGGAGAAAAACATTAAAGAAATGGAAACGTCCTTACCGAAGTTTAACAGACATCCCGAGTTTGATGTTTTATCTCAACAACTTAATCAAAAAATTGTGGATGTAGAAACGGCAATTACGGAGGTTAAGAGACGTAAGTTCCTAAGGCATTGCAAGGATTATGAAGACAATGCTGTGTATGATTGGAAACGCCATACAGCTAACACCCCCAGATCAATTTTAAAGAAAGGAAGGAAAAGGAACAGGAGCCATCAAACCCCACGAGTAAGTTTTTCCACACCTGAGCGCAGTAATATCTCAGGCATTTCTGGGGTTTCATCCATCTCATCCACTTCTGGATTATCGGATATCTTCCCAGCCCCATCCACCCACCAACATCCACCAAAAAATGGAGGAGGAGGAGGAGGGGGGGGGGGGGGGAGACGACACCGCAAGAAGAGGACATTATTCGTTGCAGAACCGCAGGTAAATCCATTTTCTATTGACATTAATGACCAGACTGTTATTAATCTATCAGCCTGCTGTATCACAGATGTGGAACATTCTTTCCTCATGAAAGGACTGAAATTTGCACCTACACGTAGGGGCAATTTATGGGACACTCTCAAAGACATTAATAAATTTGTCACATCTCTGACTATTAAGAAGCATTTCTACACAGAGGGTCCTGATGTTTCTTTGAATTTGCCATCTAATCATGATATTCCTTCCGCAGGTACTAAGGTTCCTTTACATCTAGAACTGAATGAGCAGATAGCATTGTGTTCTTTGTCTGAGTTAGGTAATAGTCCCATTACAGCCCCCATACCACCAGAGTTCAGGGTTTCAAATCCTTATTTCTATCCTATAAGTTCAAGAGCACCGGCCATGGATCAATTCCAACAGGCCATGGAATTAGAACTAAAAAATATTTTTGATTGTGACAATGACAAACGGTGCAATCTGAACAGGGATGAAAGGGGTGCCCTGAAATCATTACAGCAGAACCCCCACATAGTTATTAGACAGGCAGATAAAGGGGGTTCGGTGGTGATTCTGGATCGGGGTCTATATAGTAGGGAGGTAGAGAACATGCTTAATGATCCGGACACATATAGACCTCTTATTAATAATCCCACCACCGACTTCCAAGGAAAACTTTGCAAATTACTGGATGAGGGTGCAGCTTTGGGGGCCATTAGTAAGGATGTAGCAGATTATATGTGTGTTGAGAACCCCATTATCCCGATTTTTCATGCACTACCTAAAACCTATAAATCCCAATTCCCACCCCCAATGCGACCAATTGTGTCTGGGATAGGAAGCTTAAATGAACGTCTCTCTCAGTGGGTGGACAATATGTTACAACCACTTGTGAGACAATCCGTGGGATTTATTTTGGATACGAAACAACTGTTGTGCAGTTTGGATAGGATTAAAAGGGGTTCCAACAGTACATGGATCACATGTGATGTGGTCTCATTGTACAATTGTATTCCACAATCAGTGCACTGGAACATTGTTTGGGACTTTTTTCATCCTACACGCCTGAAACATACCAGTTTCTTATAATGAGTGTAGAATATCCTCTCAGTACAAATTTCTTCAAGTTTAATGGTCAGTACTATTTGCAATTGCAGGGATGTCCAATGGGGGCGGGTTTTTCCCCTTCATTAGCGAACATCTTCATGAGCTTTTGGGAATATAAGTACATTCATTGTGAAGGAAACCCCTTTTGTGAGTGAACTGCGCTGGTGGGGAAGGGACATTGATGATGTCATAGCCATCTGGGACAGTAAGGACAGTGTACCCCCCGCCAGCGCTCCATCCTATTTAAGGTACCGTCACACAGGGAGATCTCCCCAGCAATGTTGCCGGCGATGCGCGGGAGCGCGCATCCCTGGCAACATCGCCGGGAAGATGTCACACGGAGCAACTTCCCGGCAATATCGCTGGCTAGTTGCCGCGGCTATCGCTCGCTGGGTTGCTGGGCAACCCAGCGAGCGGTAACCCGCAATGTTGTAGATAGGCGGAATCGCCCGCAACATTGCAGGTTGCCGCGTTACACAGGGCGATCAGGCATGATCGCCTGAGCAACATCGCCAGGTTTCCCAACATTGTTGGGAAACCTGGCGATGTTGCTCAGGCGATTTTTCTCCTGATTATCGCCCTGTCACAAGAGGCAACTCTCCGGCGATGTCGCCGCAACTTGGCCACGCCCCTCAGTTGCCGGCAACATCGCCGGCGATATCTCCCTGTGTGACGGTACTTTTACAGTTCATTCAACATATCAATTCAAGCAACATGAACATTAGGTTTACCCATGAGATACATACTAACAGGGTGTCTTACTTAGACCTAACGCTAATTGGGGATCAGAATACGGGCATCATTCAATCTGAATTGTTTAGAAAGCCTAGTGGGGGCAATGCCATCTTACATGCTGGTAGTTGCCACCCAAGACATGTTACAGCCAATTTGCCTATGGGTGAATTTATAAGAGCTAGACGCTCTTGTTCTACTGAAACTTCATTTAATAATGAGGTGGGCGTCATAACAGGCCGCCTGGCTAGGAGAGGCTATAGTACCAGCAAACTTAACACGGCGATTGATAAAGTTAAAACATTAGCACGTATGGATCTGTTGGCAAACAGACCAAGAATCCCTGATCATGGTCGAGGAGGATGGATGCCCACTTTTTCTACGGCTTATAGTACTGACTATAATGCTATTGTCAAATCTATTCACAAATGTTTACCAATACTGTATCAGGATGCCACTTTGTCAACCATTCTAAATCAGGGCTTCAGATGTGTGCCTAGAAAACCTATGACATTAGGAAATTTATTGTCCCCATCATTGTTTAAATCTAACACTGGTAAACCAGTCTGGCTATCGAGTAAGGGCAACTACCCATGCAATGGGTCTAGATGTGGGCTGTGTAAATATATGCATGTGAGCAAAGAATTTCAAGATCGCCTTACAGGACGCAACTTTGCCATTCAGATGTACATCAACTGCAATTCTAGTGATGTTGTTTACATGGCATCTTGTAAGAGTTGCAAAAAGGATTATGTTGGTTGCACCACCCGGCCCCTCAAAAGGCGCATAGGGGAACACCTGTCTGCGGCTAATCCAGCAAACAGGGCTAGTCGCAGGCAGATGTCGAACCTATCACGTCACTTTCTTGATGTTCATGGAGGAGACACAAGTGCTTTGTCAGTTAAAGGCATTGAACGGGTCATGAGAGGTGAAAGGGGCGGAGATATGGGAAGGCTGGTACTGGAGCAGGAGGCACGTTGGATACTTAACCTCCATACTAGGTCACCTGAGGGGTTAAATTTACGTACGGATTTATATTATTTTTACTAATTCTCTTATTTACGCCAAAATTTGACCCTTATCATGTCTTTACGGTTAAAATTTATACTGGGTGAGTCATGGTGGGTGTATGGGGCAGTCCATCTAACAAGGGTCCCCTGGATGTAGTCCATATGTGTTTGAGTGGAATCTTTATGTTTCTATTTCTTGGTAATATTGGAGTCATTCTAGAGGTTAAATCTTTGCATGAATCAACACTATGGCTATTAGATTCCCCTTCTTTCTCCACGCTATGCTTGCTCCCCAACAAAGACACATTTAGTATAATGACTGTAGAGGTACAACTTACCGGGTGGCAGGTCTGTCCGATTCACCTTTATGTCCCACATCGTGAAATGTGCATGTAGGGTGAGCCATCATAGTTGTCTCGGACACCCTCAAACAGCATGGAAGTTTTGAGACATTGAGTGTGCTCATCTAAGTGGATGTAATGCGGCACTTTGTGTGTCTGATTCTCCCTCACGTCTTACATCGTGTAGTTTACATGTAGGGTGAGTCATCATGGTGGTCCTGGTCATTTCCAGGTGGCATAAAGCTTGGATACTGAGTGTGCATATTCAAATGAGAGTGTTATCCGGTGCTATGTGTATTCGATCTTCCTTTATGCCTCACACCTTGTAGCTTGTATGTAGGGTGAGTCATCACGGCAGTCTCGGACACTTCCAATCTTCATGAAGCTTGAATACTTGGTGTGCATATCCAAATGAGTGTGTTATTCGGTGCTATGTGTGTTCAATCTTTCTCTATGCCTTGCACCTTATAGCCTGCATGCAGGGTGAGTCATCACAGCTAATTTGAACACAATTTTGGATAACACACATTGTTTTGAATATTGAAGGTGTGTTATTCATTATATTTCAATCTGTTTCTACTTATTGGTAATATTGGAGCCATTCTAGGGGTTAAATCATTGCATGAATCTACACTATTGCTATTAGGTCCAATTTCTTTCTCCACTCCATGCTTGCTCCCAAACAAGGACACATTTAGTTTAACGACTGTATAGGTACAACTTACAGGGTGGCAGTTTTGTCCGATCCACCTTCATGCCTCATATTGTGAAATTTGCATGCAGGGTGAGTCATCAGAGTTGTCTCGGACACCCTTAAGTAGCATGGAGTTTTTGAGATTTTGAGTGTGCTCATTTAAGTGGATCTATAAAATTCAAGAATGCGCACATAGGGTGATATCTTCTTTGAAGAAAAAAGTTATACAAAGAGGCTGCTCACCTGATGTAGTTGTGAAAACCCACAACTGGTAATGATCGCTCAGATACAAGTAGCTGCTGCAGGACCGTACGCTCCACAGATCCCTGTGGTATAATCAGCTCCCAGGAC
The DNA here is from genome assembly GCA_033576535.1 of Allobates femoralis. Classification (NCBI taxonomy): domain Eukaryota; kingdom Metazoa; phylum Chordata; class Amphibia; order Anura; family Aromobatidae; genus Allobates; species Allobates femoralis. The sequence goes on from JARQOC010000003.1 coordinate 506,091,661, forward strand.
ACAGTACCTCGAGGTCCGTGCTGCCACTTCAGAAAGGAACAAAAGAAGCCAGTACAAGGGAATGTCTGGATCAACGATTCTTCTTTATTATCCTACGCGTTTCAGAGTTATCTCCCAACTCCTTCCCTGATGAAGGAGTTGGGCGATAACTCTGAAACGCGTAGGATAATAAAGAAGAATCGTTGATCCAGACATTCCCTTGTACTGGCTTCTTTTGTTCCTTTCTGAAGTGGCAGCGCGGACCTCGAGGTACTGTGTCCTGGGAGCCATTTAAGTGGATGTGATGCGGCACTTCGTGTGTCTGATTCTCCCTTATGTTTTACACCATGTAACTTACATGTAGGGTGAGTCATCATGGTGGTCCCGGACATTTCCAAAAAGCAGAATGTTTGGATACTGAGTGTGCATATTCAAATGAGTGTGTTGTCCGGTGTTATGTGAGTTCGATCTTCCTTTATGCCTCACTCCTTGTAGTTTGTATGTAGGGTGAGTCATCAAGGTGGTCTCGAATACTTCCAATTAACATGAAGCTTGGATATTTGGTGTGTATATCCAAATGAGTGTGTTATTTGGTGCTATGTGTGTTCGTTTTTCCTCTATGCCCAACGCCCTATAGCCTGCATGTAGGGTGAGTCATCACAACTAATTTGAACACAATTTTGGATAACACACATCTTTTGATTATTGAATATATGATAATCTTTATATATTATGTATTGGAACACACTTGGCTATATAATCTAAGGATTATGACAAACATGCCCATGCTTGTTATAGTTGCAATACGAGTGCAATATTGGGAATATGATTAATGCTATCTGCTTGTATATGCGTTTATATGTCTTGAGGTTGGTAAACTTGCTTGTATATACCACTAGGTGGAGCTTTTGTCTTCAGCTCTAATTAATTTTTTATTTCACCTGTGCATTTGATTTAGTTTTTATTGTATTTAAGGAAGTGTGGGGGGTCTTTTCTTTATGCTGTTGATAAAGGAGGTAATCCGAAACGCGTCAGAGTGGGGCCATGTCTCCCTTTCAATTGTATGTTTATTTTTAATCTGCACAAATAATGAACTATTTATGAAGATATCGCCAAGTGCTGGAGTTTCCTTGTTTAACTCTACAATTAGTGGCCGTGGTGAAATACTACTCAGCCTGGTTTATCCAGGGGAGCTGCAAGGGACTGGTGTTCGTGGACACCATGTAAGGGCTCAACAACCAGGGATGCATATAAGCATACCTAGCAGGCCATAGGTGAGGCATACAGGTTTTGGACGTTGCCATGTCCAACCCCACCAGCTCAGCCATGGTACAAGGGCCGGAGAGGAGATACGGCCGCAGCAGTAAATGGATGCTACAGGATATGTGCAAGAGGCGAAATATTGAATACAGGAATGCTGACACTCGGTCGGCTTTGATTCAGAAATTGGTCCATTTGGATACAAAGAATGATGGTGAGGATGATGAGGACCCCGCCAACGTTGTACCAGAGGATGTAAATTGTGTAACACATCATGGATCCAGTGAATATCGGGAAACCACCAGGTCCAAAGCAGTCCAAATCAAGGAGTGGTTGGCCGCATTGGGGCCCAAAGCCTCAAGAGAAGACAGGGCTTGGGTTCTGGAACATGTTTTGGGAATTCCAGCTCACCAACTGTTACCACCAGCCTCTCGAGTAGGATTAATCTGCTTCCAATTACAAGCCCCACCAGGACAAAGGTATACAGACAGGATACGTGACTTGCCCAATCCAAGGTGCTGTTATATGTGTGGACGTCTTGGACATATGGACAAAGATTGTCGCCAAAGCTGGGGCCCCATGCCTGGAGCTCATCTGCCAACACAGCCAGTCCAGGTCAGTGACCGCCAAGCCCCGGGACTACAAGAAACTGATTCTGTCAACACCCTGGTAAGCCCAGCTATTGTTTCTCCAGACCATGTACCATGTTCCCAATTAACCATCTCACTGGTTGAGGGTCAGTGCTCAGACATCCCTCTGGAAGGTGTGCAGCTTGCCGTGGCGAACGACCAAGGAGAGGGCGAGTTGGAGCGTATGGACAGCATCCCCCGCCGCTGTTATTTTGGAGCCTGAGCAGGGAGAGGACAAGTTGGAGTTTATGGACAACGTCCCTATCCCTATTGCTTTGAGAACCGACCTGGAAGATGTTGATGTGGAGCTTAAAGACAGCGTCCCCACCCCTGTTATTTTGGAGCCTGAGCAGGGAGAGGACAAGTTGGAGTTTATGGACAATGTCCCTATCCCTGTTGCCTGTGTACATAGCAGTGTCACCTGTGTACAGAGCAGCGTCACCTGTGTACAGAGCAGCGTCACCTGTGTACAGAGCAGTGTTATCAGTGCAGAGAGAAAGTATCACCAGTGTATAGAGCAGTGTCACCTGTGTACATAGCAGTGTCACCTGTGTACAGAGCAGCGTCACCTGTGTACAGAGCAGTGTCACCTGTGTACAGAGCAGTGTTATGAGTGCAGAGAGAAAGTATCACCAGTGTACATAGCAGTGTCACCTGTGTACAGAGCAGCGTCACCTGTGTACAGAGCAGCATCACCTGTGTACAGAGCAGCGTCACCTGTGTACAGAGCAGTGTTACTTTCTCTCTGCACTGATATCACCAGTGTACATAGCAGTGTCACCTGTGTACATAGCAGTGTCACCTGTGTACAGAGCAGTGTCACCTATGTACATAGCAGCGTCACCAGTGTAAATAGCAGTGTCACCTGTGTACAGAGCAGCATCACCTGTGTACAGAGCAGCGTCAGCAATGTACATAGCAGTGTCACCTGTGCACAGAGCAGCGTCACCCGTGTACAGAGCAGTGTTACTTTCTCTCTGCACTGATATCACCAGTGTACATAGAAGTGTCACCTGTGTACATAGCAGTGTCACCTGTGTACAGAGCAGTGTCACCTATGTACATAGCAGTGTCACCAGTGTAAATAGCAGTGTCACCTGGGCACAGAGCAGTGTTATCAGTGCAGAGAGAAAGTATCACCAGTGTATAGAGCAGTGTCACCTGTGTGCATAGCAGTGTCACCTGTGTACAGAGCAGCGTCACCTGTGTACAATGCAGCGTCACCTGTGTGCATAGCAGTGTCACCTGTGTACAGAGCAGCGTCACCTGTGTACAATGCAGCGTCACCTGTGTACAGAGCAGTGTCACCTGTGTACAGAGCAGTGTTATGAGTGCAGAGAGAAAGTACCACCAGTGTATATAGCAGTGTCACCTGTGTACAGAGCAGCGTCACCTGTGTACAGAGCAGTGTTACTTTCTCTCTGCACTGATATCACCTGTGTACAGAGCAGTGTCACCTGTGTACATAGCAGTGTCACCAGTGTACACAGCAGCGTCACCAGTGTACACAGCAGCGTCACCTGTGTATATTGCAGTGTCAGCAATGTACATAGCAGCGTCACTTGTGTATAAAGGAGTATTATCAGAGCACATAGCAGTGTCAGCAGCGCAGAGACAAATTATCACCAGCGTGATAAGTGTGAAGTCTGTACAGATGTCACCATTACAAATAGCAATGGATTCAATAGAGATAGCAGTGTAACAAGTATGGCCACTTTACACGCGGCAACAGGAAGATAGAAAACGGCAGGTGTCAAAGACAATTGTACCTTTTACCTTCAAAACACCTTGCAGATACCTGAATTACACGCAGCCACTTCAAGGTGTTTTGGAGGTAAAAAGTACAATTGTCTCCGACACCTGTTGTTTTCTATCTTCCTGTTGCCACGTGTAAAGTGGCCAGTATAGATAGATTATATCAACAGTACACACAGCAGTATCACCTCTACTAATAATTATGTCACCAGTACAGAGGGCAGTATAAGCAGTGTCACCAGTACAAATAGCCATGTAAGCAGTGCAGATAGCAGCGTCACCAGTGCAGATAGCAGTGTCACCAGTATAGAGGAAAGTGTAACCAGTGCAGTCGTGCAAATAGCAGTGTCACTAGTACAGAGAGCAGTGTAACCCGTGCAGATAGCAGCATCACCAGTGCAGATAGCAGTGTCACCAGTGCAGATAGCCGTTTAACCAGTGCAAATAGCAGCGTCACCAGTGCAGATAGCAGCGTCACCAGCACAGATAGCCATTTAACCAGTGCAGATAGCAGTGTCACCAGTGTAGATAGCAGCGTCACCAGCACAGATAGCCATTTAACCAGTGCAAATAGCAGCGTCACCAGTGCAGATAGCAGCGTCACCAGCACAGATAGCCATTTAACCAGTGCAGATAGCAGTGTCACCAGTGTAGATAGCAGCGTCACCAGTGCAGATAGCCATTTAACCAGTGCAGATAGCCATCTAACCAGTGCAGCTAGCAGCGTCACCAGTGCAGATAGCAGCGTCACCAGTGCAGATAGCCATTTAACCAGTGCAGATAGCAGCGTCACCAGTACAGATAGCCATTTAACCAGTGCAGATAGCAGAGTCACCCAGTGCAGATATCCATTTAACTAGTGCAAATAGCAGTGTCACCAGTGCAGATAGCAGAGTCACCAGTACAGATGGCCATTTAACCAGTGCAGATAGCAGCGTCACCAGTGCAGATGCAGCGTCACCAGTGCAGATAGCAGCGTCTGAGACTGAGTTATACTATAATGGAGGACCATATATACCAAGATAAGGGCAGATTCCAGGAGGAGGACCACATATAGCAGGATGAGGGACATTAATACATAATGAAGGAGAGAGGGGTCAATTCGTGAGTCTTTATAGGATCTAGAAAGTTACTTGGGGCCCATACATCTGACCAATGTGGGCGCGTGGGGGAAGGGGGGACCCAGGTCCAAATTTTGCACCAGGGTTGTTCAGACTCTAGTTACGCCACTGGCAGTGATGTTGGAATACCTGTAGTGGTCAGGACCAGGTGACCGTCTGGCCAGTATTTTCAGCCATTTGGTTGCATTTTGCCCAAGTATGGACTAAGAGAGAAAATTTCCCTAAGGGAAAAAAACGATCATGTAGTCATTTCTATGCCAGGAGATGTATATACAGCAATGTACATAGAACATCTCCTGGCAATTTTTTGCTGGGAATAGGCATTTGTAGATTTCCTCTATTTATATCATTGAGGTGCTGTTTACAATTTGGCTAGCACATACAGGTGTCCTCTATTTCATGAATTGAATCCCCTATGTGGGAGATGATCTGACCAACAAGCAAGTGCTATGTAAACATATAGATAGGAGGAGATGATATGCTGGTCATATATGATAAACTTCTTGCATACCTAAAAAACCAATTGATTAATTGCAGTTCATTGCTGTAGATACATCTCCAGGTACTCCTTGTTGCCTATAGGCAATATATAAGGTTGAATAACACACGGAATAGAATTGTTGTTTAAATGCTTTTCCCTCACCTGAAATTCAATATATGTATACCATCTTGTGATATGTAATAAAATAAAATCGAAATTGTATATTGGGCGTATACATGTATGAAGTTGTTGAACAATGAAAAAAACTAATATTGTATCATGCTGGTTTTCTACCTTGTCCCCACCCCCTATACCGCACATCCCTTAATTAATAATAAAATTTATACTTTCATAGAAATGACTACATGATCTCTCTAATTTTGGTACGATCAGTCATGTTTGATTATATGTCCGGACCTATTCCAGGTATACTAGGTAATGGTATATGCATTGAATAATGGCATAGTATAGCTAGCCATGATGTACTGGATACAAAAACTGTGGTTGTTTTCCAAGTATGGACTAGACTGACCAGGACCCTGGCTACAGGACATCATAGATCAGGGGTCCCCAACTTTTTTTGCACCGGGGACCGGCTTCATGCAAGACCATTTTTCCGGGGCCCGGCAGGCGGGGCTTTGAAGAAGGGGTGGGGTTTAGTACCCTGTTTCGCCAAAAGATGCGTTACATCTTATTGTCAGGGGATGTCTTATTTTTCTATCCCCCAATATGGTATCCCCATCATCCCCTTGCAGCCCACAATATCCCCATCATCGTCTTGCAGCCCGCAATATCCCTATCAACCCCATGCAGCCCACAATATCCCCTAAAAGCCCTCCATATAATATAATGCAGCCTCACAGCCCACCATATAGTATAATGCAGTGCCATAGTCCTCCACATTGTATAATGCAGCCTCACATCCCTCAATATAGTATAATGAAGTATCACAGCCCTCCATAAAGTATAATACAGCCTCATATCCATCCATATAATATAATGCAGCCTCATATACCTCCATATAAAATAATGCAGCATCACAGCTCTTCATAGTTTAATGCAGCATCATATCCCTCCATGTAGCATCAATTCCCCCCCACACACACACTGCCCCATGCATAACCCCCCCCCACACACACACATTGCTCTTGTATAATCCCCACACAGACATACTGCCCCCTGTACAATCTCCCCCCACACACTGACCCCTGAATACTCCCCACAGACGTTGCCCCTTGTACAACCCCACACACACTGACCCTTGAATACCCCCCCACACAGTCATTGCCCCTTGTATAACCCCCCCACACACACAGTGACCCCTGAATACCCCCCTCACTCAGTCATTGCCCCTTGTATAACCTTCCCCACACACAGTCATTGCCCACACACATTGACCCCTGAATTCCCCCCTCACTCAGTCATTGCCCCTTGTATAACCCCCCCACACACAGTCATTGCCCACACACACATTGACCCCTGAATACCCCCTCACTCAGTCATTGCCCCTTGTATAACCCCCCCACACACACAAAGTCATTGCCCACAGACACATTGACCCCTGAATACCCCCCTCACTCAGTCATTGCCCCTTGTATAACCCCCCCCACACACACACAGTCATTGCCCCCACACACATTGACCCCTGAATACCCCCCTCACTCAGTCTTTGCCCCTTGTATAACCCCCCCCACACACACACAGTCATTGCCCACAAACACATTGATCCCTGAATACCCCACTCACTCAGTCATTGCCCCTTGTATAACCCCCCCACACACACAGTCATTGCCCACACACACATTGATCCCTGAATACCCCATTCACTCAGTCATTGCCCCTTGTATAACCCCCCCCCACACACACAGTCATTGCCCACACACACATTGACCCCTGAATACCACACTCACTCAGTCATTGCCCCTTGTATAACCCCCCCCACACACACACAGTCATTGCCCACACACACATTGATCCCTGAATACCCCATTCACTCAGTCATTGCCCCTTGTATAACCCCCCCCACACACACAGTCATTGCCCACACACACATTGACCCCTGAATACCCCCGTCACTCAGTCATTGCCCCTTGTATAACCCCCCCACACACACACAGTCATTGCCCCCACACTCATTGACCCCTGAATACCCCCCTCACTCAGTCTTTGCCCCTTGTATAATCCCCCCCCCACACACACACAGTCATTGCCCACACACACATTGATCCCTGAATACCCCACTCACTCAGTCATTGCCCCTTGTATAACCCCCCCACACACACACAGTCATTGCCCACACACACATTGATCCCTGAATACCCCATTCACTCAGTCATTGCCCCTTGTATAACCCCCCCCCCACACACACACAGTCATTGCCCACACACACATTGACCACTGAATACCCCCCTCACTCAGTCATTGCCCACACACAGAGAGAGCGGCTCTTCAGTTGATGCTCACCTCTCCTGCTGGCAGTACAAGCAGATGAGGCAGAGACGTGGCCGGAGTTTTTTCATATCTCGCGCTATTTTCAAGCGCGTCATGAGATGCGCTTGGAAATAGCGCGAGATATGAAATTCCGGCCACGTCTCTTCCTCAGCTGCTTAGTTATACGAGCGAAGCAGTCGGCCAATCAGGGCATGGCTGTTGCACTGATTGGCCGACAGCTCCCCTCGTACATCTACACACGCAGCTGAGGCAGAGACCTCAGCTCAGCGGTGTAGTGCTGCAGGTGAACAGCGCGGTGGGCGGGGACGTGACAAGGGGCGGGGAAGCAGACAGCACACCACGGACCGGCACAAAGACCCCCACGGCCCGGTCCTGGTCCGCGGACCAGTGGTTGGGGACCCTAAGATGACTGTGTATATAGTCTGTGATGTTCTGTAGCCCAAGCTGAATCAATCCTGTGCAGGGCTCTGTATAGTTAGGTCTACTGTGTCCATCTGGGGCACAACGTGATTTCTGGCAACAGTTTGACTCTTCATACAGATTGGGAGCCAATAACCCAACACTGACACCACAACCCCCGACCTGAATGAAGGGTGAAACTGCTGCAATAAATCCCACTGATCGTCAGCAGAGTGGCTGGTGACACCATGCAGCCCAGCAGCCCTGGACTTGTGAAATTAGCAGTGTTCTGAAATCTCTTCACTGTACAAACAACACAATCTCATGCTGCATCACTACGGTATCCTAACTGAGAAACAACAATGTCTGACCTTCCCCGCTGCTCCCATGCAGAGGCTCCACTCTGGCAGGCAGAAGACAGGGGACATGAGTACAGAAACTCAGCCAGTGTCTGCTTAGCTGTGATGCAGCCGGCCCGGCACATGTACACATTTAAAGGTACAGTGCAGGTATCCTGCCTATAAATCTGCAAACGATGGGGCAGCCCTTCATATCTGCTTGGTGACATACCTGGGGGGCAGGTGTCGCTCTGCCCAGTCTACCTCTGGCTGTGAGTAGAGGTGGATTGAGCTGCCGGTGGCAGAACCAGCAGCTCAGCTCCTCTTGGAATCGCATATTTGGTGGGCTTCCTGTGTGCCTCCTCCAGCACCCGCCTTCTTTTTGCAGCTTCCTCCCGCACATCCACATCATGACGTGCTGGAGAAAGAAAGGGGGCGGGGCGGTGGCGTCGGCGGCAGCAGTTGCCTGAAAATTCACATCAGCGGTGCAGAGTGCAGTGCAAACAGTGGCAGATTATAATGGAGCAATTTACCCTGGGGGCTCTGGGCCCCCTGAGAGCGTTGGGCCCAGGGCAACTGCCCAAATTGACCTCATTATAATCTGCCACTGCTGCTATATATACAATATACAGGACAAAGAGAGCATATAGAGCACTGCAGAGGGCTGGGGGACACAGACTGGGGGGTGAGCTGAGCTCTGCAGGAGTCACAGGGATGTATAATCTCTCCCCGAGCCTCCACCCATTGAGGGGGTGAGCTGAGCTCTGGAAGCAGGAGCCACAAGCTTACAGAAAATGGCCGCGGATCTCGATTATTTATTATTATCATTTATTTTGGGCTAAAAATGTTTGTAGTTGGGTTTCAGTAAAAGTTTTGCTTCCTTACAGCCTGTGTGTGATAATGATTTAACTGAGAATTTGTCGGTGAGCTCCTCCAAGCGGATTTATGACCACTTCAAAGTTGAATGGGCAGAAAACAATGAGCAAAATGGTGAAATATTTTTAATGATATCCAACTGCAAAAATAATTCAGTCAAATCCTGTTATTCGGTGCAGACTGTGGACGGATTTTAGCGCAGAATTTGAGTGTTCCCTTGCATTTTTTAAAAGTGCCCTGCAAACACAACATGTTGCAATTTGGTGCATGTGAGGATGCTTGGTATATACGCAAGTGTCCTGAAGCACGCAAATAATGCATGCAGGCTCAGTGGAGCTGCACTGCTATATGAGTGGCACTGCTGCCAAGCACAGTGTCTAGCCGTCCGGATCTCTCTCACTCCTCACCGCTCTAGTCTCCTCAACCTCTGCTCTGCACGTCTCAGTACAGTGGTGCTTAGTAATGACATCATCGTGCCCTGCTGTGCTAAGCTGCAAAGGGCAGACAGCGGCTGCCGAGACTCTGGAGAAGAATGCTGCCGGCAAAGGCAGCCGAGACTATAGGAGAGGGAACGAAATCCGCGGGGGCTACCACTGGTACACACACCTCTTATGCACGCGGTTCCGTTCCGTACACCTCGTATGTACGTGGCCTTGCTCCGTACACCTCATACAGACACAGCTCCACTCCGCACACCTTGTACACACGTGGCTTTGCTCTGTACACCTCATACAGACACAGCTCTACTCCGTACGCTCACGGCTCTGCTCCGTACACCTCGTACACACGCGGCTCTGCTCCGTACACCTTATACAGACACTGCTCCACTCCGTACGCCCGCAGCTTAACTTCGTACACCTCGTACACTCTCAGCTCTGCTCCGTACACCTCGCACACTCTCAGCTCCGCTGTGTACACCTCATACACACACGGCTCTGCTCCGTACACATGCGGCTCCGCTCCGTACACACGCGGTTCCGCTCTGTACGCAGCTCCACTCCGTACACCTCATACAGACACAGCTCTGCAAGCCCCATACACATGCAGCTCCACTCCGTACACCTCATACAGACACAGCTCCGCTCCGTATGCCCGTGGCTCCGCTCCATACACCTTGTACACATTCTGCTCCGCTCCGTACACCTTGTACACATGCGGCTCCACTCCGTACATCTCCTATAGACACTGCTCCGCTCCATACACCTCGTACACTCTCAGTTCTGCTCTGTACACCTCATACACACACGGCTCCACTTTGTACATGGTTCTGTTCCGTACACCTCCTACAAACACAACTCCGCTCCGTACTCCCCGTATACATGGAGCTCCGCTCCGTACGCTCGTGCATGCGCAATGTGCTTATTGAAGCTGGGCCGATCACGTGATCAAGCCCATAATGCACTGGGGCCGATCACGTGTTCGGGCCCATAATGCACCCTGCTGGATGTGATGTAGCGGCCGATGCATGATAGGTGTAAAGAGGGCGGGAGATTCCAAATGGAGGAGGCGGCGATGAAGAAAGAATAATGCCGCCCAGCGGGGCGTGCGCTGCTGCATCGAGGAGGGGCAGAATGGAGCCTGGGGCTGCCTTTTCAGTCCCCAGCCTCAGGGACTGCTGTAAGTTATAAGTTATTTTTCTGCAGTTTTATAGGGCCCCTTTAGCTCAGAGAGGGATAGATAGGGAGCAGCTTGGAAGGTGCAGGGACAGGTAGTGATAGTGTAGGAGCTTAGATCAAGGTGACAGGTTCCCTTTAAGGCTTATCACTTCTACATTATGAGTAATACTAACATGTTTGATTAAGCTCAAGTGCTAATGCCAGAAAAGGCTCCTTATGAATTTATCACACTTCAAAGATTACCCCAGGGAATGTCAATTTAATATGCCAGGATACCTAGTTACATACACTTTCCTTCTCTTGTTTTTTGCTAACTCGGACCCTGTGTAACTCACTCAGCTCTGCTATTCACACCCTATTAAGATGATGAAAACTTTACAATGGTGACAGCTTGTCAGTGACAAGGCACATTACTCTGTGGAACAGTTACCCCCAGGAGAAGTAAAGAACTCTTCACCAACCCCTGTGCTCTGTCTTCCTGTCCTGCAATGTCTTCCCTCTTGTGGTCTCCCCCTGTTTTCTCACCCATGTGCTGTGTCTGGCTGTGCATTGTGTTATCCTTCCTGGAGCCTGCACTGGCTGCAGGAGATGAGCATCGCCCCGCAGCTAACATCACAGGTGTCTGTTGCCAGTTTATGAATATTCATAAACTGGAGCAATCCAAACACTGGGGAGGAGAGGAGAACACACGCACAGGGAGGGGAGCAAAAGACAAGTTACTCCAGGTCCAACAAATCTGCCGGGGACACTATCCAGCATGCAGCAAGGACAGTGCCCCTGACAAGAAGTGGGCCCCCTTATTTGTTCAGGGCCCCGGCATTTGCCCGGGTGCGCCGGGTGTTGACACTGGCCCTGCACCTCATACACACGCTGCTCCACTCCGTACACCCCGTACACACATGACTCCGCTACATCCACACTGTAAATCTCTCCTGACCCCATAGATAAGCTTTACCTCATCCAGCACGGAGAGTCCTGTGTCACTAAGGAGCTGATTATGTGATGCCTGACTCTGCCCCTCCATGTGACATCATCACATGTCCTGTAAGCACAGAGCAGCTATAGATGTAGCGTGCTGCTCTGCAGGTGGAGAACAATAGGGGGGGCCGACCTTGGACACTGCAGCAGGAGGCCTGGCTACTGCGCCTTGTGATACAGACAGCAGCAGGAGCCGAGGACACAGCCTCACTCAGTCTGTCAGTCTGACGTGTGCTGGCCGGGGGATGCCAGGCCTCCTTCCTCCAAATGGCATGCCCCCTGCCAGCACACCTGGCCCCCCTGCCCCTGTTCAAATGGCCATGCCCCCTCCAATGAATGGCGGGCCCCTTACTCATTAAGAGCTCTAAGCCCAATACAGCAGCCTTGCCTTCAGCTCTGGACTACAGAGAGGTGAATATAAATGATTGACTAGTAAATGATTTTTGTCAGACAAGGTGTTTGAGTATCTTGGAATCTGCTAGTCTCTGAGATTTTAACACAAAATGTTCAGTAGTTTTTGAGTCTGTTTAGGGAAAGGGACTGACATGAAAGATGACAGACTCTGCACTGTGCTGGGAAAATGGGGAACTAAACATTAGAAAGGTATAATAACGTTATTCTACTTGTTCTTTGAGGGAGCACATTGGGAGCATACTTGTCATAAAACTAAACTGCCACATTGGAAAATGTTTTCTATGAGATAAATTGTTCTTCTTCCAGGTCACCTTGCACAATCAATAGAAGAGAATATACAGTACATCCATATTATGTGGTGCCCATGCTTATACTGTAGCTTAGATTTCGCTTTGTTAGATTCTGATTCTTTAGCTAAACTTCAAATGCTACATCATATCACTCATTCTGTGGAACCAAGAGAGTTATTTTAAAAGTAAGGTGTTTTACTCCATCTACACGTTGAGAGTGATATGTAGGGAGGGAAGACATGAGCAAGCATTATCTTACTAGTTAGAAGCTGGTGACCTAGTTTACTGACATTGATAAATTTGCTGACGGCGTTCTTACTTTTAAAAGTTCATGTTTAGAATTGCTGTAAAATTCTGCTGATCATTATGTAATCTAAAATCTAATGATTATGCAGCTCAGTTAACCAAAACCAAGCTGTTTTAAACGCTAGTCAGCTTGCACATGAGAGAGATGTTGCTATGAAAGCATTAAATTATTCATATAAAAGAGGTAGACTGCAGCTCTCCAGGCCTCTAAGACATCTTTCTTTTTGAGCATTTTTTTGTAGTCTTAGAAATAAATACAGAGATTCTGATCTTGTACTATTCATCATTAATGATGTCCTCTATTTTAAAATTTGAAGGATTGATAAAACATTTCATTTTATAGGAAGTATAGGCCAGCTAAAACATTTATTTTATAATTTTCCATTTATTTATTTTGTTGAACACAGATTGTCATTACTTGCAACTGTTCCCGTCCTTAGTTGGGGTCACAATTATTCTTGTAGGCAAAAAGATACTAGAGCCAATATCTGAATGTTTTTGGATTGGAATACCAGATTGGAAGCCCATGGAAATATAAATAGAACATACCATATATACTCACGTATAGGCCGACCCAAGTATAAGCCGAGGCCCCTAATTTTACCCTCCAAAACTAGGAAAACCTATTGACTCGAGTATAAGCCTAGGGTGAGATATGCAGCAGACCCTTATCAATATATATAGCAAACTGAATTTTCAAAGTAAGATAGATAGGCACCGGGGACCCGTTGAAGCGGTAAGTGCTGCGAAACGGCGAGCTGTCGTCTTCAAACCCCCACTCCCTCTCCCCGCCTGATTTGTCTACGCTAATACTAAGTGAGATGAAATAAAGGATTTTTTAGCATCTAAAAGGGTGAGTGCCGCTTTAATTTTTCTACTTGTGGATACAATATATATAGCCCCTGATCCTGGTATACAGCCCCTCATCCCTGTATACAGCCCCTCTCATCAAGAGAGGCCGGACAGGGGGGTAATAGCCCCCATTAAGAAAGGCCGACAGTGTTAGGGCGGGAATGGGGGAGTAGTGTTAATCAGATACAGGAAAGGGAGGTTAATTAAGGGGTTAACAGCAGGTGGTATTAAAGAAATAGGGGAAGGCGGAGAAAAAGGCATAGGAAGTAAAGGGCATATTTTGAATATAGGGGTGGAGTGACAATGGGGAGGGGTTTTATGGGGGGTCATATAAAAGGGGGCCACCATTTTAAAGGGTCAACCATTTTAGGAGCACTGCCACCTAACAGAATCTGACCACCATAGTTAGACTTTAGCTGTACTTACTGGCCAAGATTGATGCTGTAGAGGCGTTGCTCCGTGACCTCAGGGATGCTGCTGGCGTCCGTGGAGCGCAGAGGTTGCAGAACTCTGTGAGGAGACTGTTGCGGGGGGAGAGGGGGAGCACAGCCAGCCTCCCCTCCATTCACTCCGGCTGCTGAGGGCTAAGCCTCCAGCGCGCCTTAGCCCTGATGCAACCCCCCGGGTCCGGTGTCACTCAAGGAGCCCCCTACGGGATGCTCCAAGCCGAGATGCTAGCCAGCCCACTGCCTCCCGCTGTTCCCGGTCTGGGAGGAACCCTGCCATGCGACGGGGCCTGCAACAGTGGGAGGTGTCGGCCTCCCCTTCTGCTGCGACGATGGAGGAAGAACTGCCGGGAGCCATCGCTGTGCAGCACTTGAGTGCAACAGCAGGACGGAGGAAAATCGGAGCCGGTGAGCATCAGGAGAGCGCCAGTCGGTAGGCCTCAGGAGCTGCTGGGAGCTGAAGAGCTGAGAAGGCACAGGCAGCAGTCGGCTGGCCAGACACAATAGTGCAGCACTCAACAGGGACCGCATCGAGCACTCCTCTGGAGAGGGGGGCTCATCTGGCATCATGGGGGAGCTGGATCATGCAGGACCAGGCATGCCTGATCTAGGACTGCCGCTGCTGGGCTTACAGCACCCAGGTAGCCAGGTGAGGCTGCATTCTCTTTATACTGTGGCACACCACCCCCCCGCCGCCTGTTAGTAATGGGAGGGAGGTAGATGCATCTGTTTTGTTGGGGTGGTGAATGCTCTGTTGCGGGGACTACATGATTTGGCAGCACGGTTAGGACAGGGGGGGCCGCCATTTGTTGGGTACCCATTAGCAGCGTGGGCCAGGAGAGCTGAACCGTCGAGGGTCCCAGGTCTGCCGGGCACCCAGCCCGCACAGATTTCTTCAGGTGGTGTAGGAACAACCCATGCAGGGGGCGTGCTAGGGCAGCCGCAGTGTTCAACTGGAGGAATGTTGCAATTTGCTATCTTGCTGCTTCGGGAAAAGGGGTGGTCTGATCACAGCAAAGCTACTGCGGTGATTGGGGCGGGGAACCAAAACGGGTTACCACTTCTGCACTGTCGCCTGCACAGGCAGAAAAGGATCCTCAGGATTTGGTTAGGCTAGATGATGTGGCAAGAGGGGAGGTATATGTGTGTTTTGAGGGGCCCCTGGGCTCTCATTTAAAGCAGGAGGTTCGGGAAAAGATTTGGAGAAACAAATACATTGAGATATTTTCTTTGTTGCCATTAGAACGTTTTAATTAGTGATGGGCTAGTCCTAAATTACTCGGAATTGCTTGACTCTAGCGAGTCCGAGCCCGGGACTCGCTACTCATTGCGAGTCTAGCAAGTCCAATCTTAATGAATGGGGAAGCGAGTAATAGCGAGTAATGTGCGATTTACAAATCGCAGATGTGTCTCGGAAAGCGCTCACATTGCCGTTTTGGCGGGTTAAGTGTGTGCTAACACTTGGCAGTGAAGCAGCACACTAGTCCCTGCAAAAATCATTAAGTGCGCACAAGTACTCACACAAGCAGGTGGCGTACGTGCTATTTGCAGGTAGGAGAGCAGCAACCACTGGTCTGCCACAGAGAGAATAAAGCTGAAGGGGTTATTATGACCCAAAATCTATCAGGTGCAAAAAAATAAGAAACAGTACCTCAGCTAAGCCTCTGACTTCAGCTATTAGGAAAGCTGAGTGAGTAAAGCTGCCTTCACACTGGCATTCCCCTCCGCAGCGTTCTGCGGAGGGGAATCGCCATGTGTGCGCAGCCAGCGCAACATGTCGCGTCTCTGGTGCGGGCGAGACTGTGTGATCTGTGCGCAGGCATCTGGGTCACATATGGGACTGAATGGGTGCCCACGGTCCTGCGCTGTCAAGCGCAGCAACGTGCGCTCCCATTATGAAGATAGGAGCTCGCGGCCGCTGCGGTCACATTGCGGACCCCTCCGCAGAACGCTGCTGAGGGGTCCGCAAATGTGAACCCAGCCTAAGCTAAGCTATGAGGTCGGTCCTGTGTGCACTGTAAGGCTGCTCCTCCCTGCCTGCCTGCCTACAGTCCTCCACGCAGTACTCCTCTGTCCTCCTGGTAGCTCTCAGAAGAGCTGTTTGGGTTAAATATAAGGAATCTTGAAGTTTCCCTACACTGACTAACACTCCCTATGATCTGCTCCAGCATCTACCTCACCCTGCACTAGCTCAGATCGTCACAGGAATGTGGAGGTAATGGCGGTGGCAAGGCTTATATACAGCCTCGCCTCTCATACATGACATAGGCATCACGATGGACAGAAGCCAATCATAGTCCTGCCACAACCAACATGGCTGTGGCACTACTGAATATGATTGGCTAACATGCTTGTCCATCTTCACAAGTTTTCTGACCTAACACGCTAGGCTGTCTCGGAAGATTTGTCGGAACATAACAGATTCTGTATTTGCGAGTCCCGAATACAGTATACAGGACTCGGATTCGTAGACTCGCTCAGACTCGCTGCTGACAGCGGGTATCCGTGAAGCGGTGCGATTTTTTAAACTATTTGGGGAGATTCAAGCTACATAGCGATGTGATATAGCGAGTCTAGCGAGTGAGAAAAAGTAAACTCTGACAAAACTAGGATTGCCATTGACTTGCATTGGAGTCGTTACTGTGTGAGTAATCGCTGGGAAACTCGCCGAGTACCAAGTCCTGCCAGTCCCTTACTACTCGCCGAGTAACAAGTCCTAGCGAGTAGATTCGCCCATCCCTAGTTTTAATTTAGATCGGACACGCAAAGAGTATTCTAAGAAAGAGGACAAGGAAAAGAGGAGATACCGCTTAATTCCACAGATGTTTGCTAATTGGCTTCAAGCGTTTGCCATATTAGCAAGCGTTCTAGAAGAAAAAGCGCCTGAGAATTGATCAGCGCTTTTTTGCTGTATAGACACTATTGGGGAAGCGCATAGGGTATATGGATTTTTGTTATGGCTGCGGTACGATGAGCAGGTACGATGAGCAGTTTTGGCAACGCAAAGCTGTCCAATCCAGCATTCACTGGGATCACAAGGATATTGCATTGTGGCTGAAGGTGATGGCCCCCGCGAGAACGTCGCAAAGAGGTCAGTCCTTTCCAGGGAGCGCCGGGGATTCAGAGCAGGCAAGATACTTGGCAGCAATGCAACACGGCCTGTGCTTTGTCTTCACCGAGGGAGGCTGTAAATTTGGTTCCAAGTGCAAGTTTAAGCAGGAGTGTATCACATGTGGGGGAAACCATGGAGCATCTAAATGTTTTAGGAGCCCCAGGGGAAAAGGAAATGAGGGCGTTGACAAGGGGGGTGACACCGGTGCGGATGCAAGTGATGGCGCCCTTTCTAAGAAGGTATCCAGACAGGGTGGCGATGGCCTTCCTGTCGTCAGGTTTTACCGAGGGTTTTAAAATCCTGTCCTTTGACGGGGTAGTTAGTTTTTCCCACTAAAAATGTATGTTCTGCGTTCCCAATGTTGTTACTAAAAAATTAGAGAGTGAGGTGCATTTGGGGTGCATAGCGGGCCCGTTTCTGATGGATAAACTGAGTCATGGAGGTGGTCCCAAAAAAGAAAAGGGGAAATTTAGGTTAATACAGCATCTATCGTTCCCAAGGGGCTCTTCGGTGAACGACAGTATCGACCCCGAGTTGTGTTCAGTCGTTTACACATCGTTCAATACGGCGATTGAGTGGGTGCATCGTTTGGGCAAAGGGCATTGTTGGAAAAGACGGACATAGTCTGCTGTTAGACTTTTGCCTGTTCACCCTGACAGCATGCATTTACTGGGTTGATTTTGGGGTGGTTCATTTTTTGTGGACTGTTGCCTCCCGATAGGGTGTTTGTTGTCCTGTGCATACTTTGAGGCATTTAGTACTTTTGCTGAGTGGGTAGTGCAGAATGTCTCTGGTTTGAAATTGATCATCCATTATTTGTATGACTTCCTATGTATCGGGGCAGCTGGTACGAGTGAGGGTCTGTTGTTGTTGCGGACAATTGAAAGTGTGGCCCATAGATTTGGAATACCTTTGACTAAGGATAAGACCAAAGGACCAGTTACAGTTCTCAGTTTTTTAGGGATAGTTATGGACACTGATGTCATGGAATGACGGCTTCCGGAGGACAAATTGATCGACCTGAAGGCGGAAGTGGACAGGGTTCAAGGCATGACGAAAGTCACCTTGCGAGAATTGCAATCCTTGCTAGGAAAACTCAGTGTCGCATCATGCATATGGCGCTAGTGTTTAATCGCTGGTTAGTGATGGCAACTTCAGGAGTGAAGACACCACCTCGTTTTGTCAGGCTAAAAGAGAACTGCAGGATGACTTAAAAATCTGGGCGCAATTCCTGCAGACGTACAATGGCAGATCTGTGTGGATGTAGCACATAACGTTCCCAAGGGACATGGGGGTCCATACGTTCGTTGCGGAACGGACAGGCTTTGACATTTATTGTCAATGGCAACGGATGTCTGATGCGTGGCCTCAGTCATGGAGGGAACGGGGTTTAGTAGATGACTTGACACTGATTGAACTATTCCCTATTGTGGTAACATTGGTTACCTGGGGGGATAGGTTTAGGAACAAGAAAGTAAAATTCCACGTTGGTAATTCTGGGGCAGCTTCGGCTATTAATTCTTTAACAGCATCCTCTCTTCACGTGGTTATGGTATTATAACACTTGGTTTTGGTTTGATTGTCATTGAACTCCTGGATTGTGGCTGATTTTATTCCAGTTTGTGATCGACGATTCTGCTTCTTGTTTAAAGTGGGAGTGTGTTCGTTGTCTAGAGGCGGGGCAGAGGGTTGCCTGAGGTGTCCGGAGGAATTATGGAATCTGCCCTTCGGACTTCAAGAAAACTTAATTCAGGTGTCTTTGTCGGCCGGGTCTTGGTCTGCATATGCTCGGGCCTGGGATTTGGGGGAAGACTGGTGTTTGGCGTTGGGTGACTCTATGACCATAGAGGGTTTATTGTTGGCCTTGTTAGGTCATTTGAAAGACAAAGGGTGGTCTGTGACAAAGATTACTACATTTTTGTCCGGGGTAGCCTTTGGTTTCAAGGAAAAGGGTCAAAATGATTTGACAAAGTCGTTTTTCGCAAGGCATGCCATAAAGGGTTGGAGAAAAAATTGGAGGGTTAAGGATAAGCGACGTCCAGTATCTTATTCCTTGCTATTGTTATTGGGTGAACAAGTGGAGAGAATGTGTGCATCAGCCTGGGAAGCGCGTTTGTTTCAACTCGCTTTTTCACTAGCGTTTTTCGCAGCTCTCAGATTGGGTGAATTGGTTAGTCGATCGAAGTTTACAGGCGGTTTATTGGCGAAGGAGGTGGATAAGTTTGAAGACAGAATAGAAGTATTAATCCGGTCTTCAAAAATTGATCTATTTGGCAGTGGGAGGAGGATCACTCTGTATTGTGTGCCCAGGTCAAAGATGTGCCCGATGCGTTGTTTACGGGAATTCAACATGGGGACGAAGGTGGACGGAGGCCCATTGCTCATTTATGAAGACAGTTCCTTTTTGTCACGGTACCAGTTTATTGCGGCATTTAAACAATGTCTGGCATCAGGGGGTATTCCGGTGAATCGTTACACGGGGCACTTGTTTAGGATTGGAGCAGCTACTGAGGCAGCCAGGGGAGGTTTGTCTGAGGATATGATCCGGAGAATTGGGAGGTGGGAATCCAGTCGATTCCGTTCTTATGTCCGGTTGCAAGATTGAGTTTTCTTCAGGTTTTGGGTTTGTTATACAAAAAAACAAAAAAAAAACCTTTTGAATGGTTAGTGCCTGCGTTTTTCTTTCAGGTTCCTTCTTCTTCTGGACGGCTTTGAGTGCGGCCGGCAGGTCGACAACTGGGATTCCCCACAGAAGAGGCAGTGATTCGGTGGATCAGAAACTGGGAATAGTGAGTCAGTTTTTGCCAGAAGTCCATCGCTTTGTTTGACGGGATACGGCTCCCGATGAGTTGGTACTTCATTTGGGGGGTATTGACCTGGGACAGCGGCCTTTTCGGGAATTAATTCATGATATAAAATTTGACCTTCTACGGCTCTGGGCCATGTTCCCAAAAGTTATCACGGTCTGGTCCGACATTATACCATGAAAGGTTTGGCGGGGGCATGGTCGGTGGAGAGAGTGGATAAGGCGAGAATTAAGGTTAACAGGGCTATTGGCCGTTTTATGGCTCATAATGGGGCCATGGCTGTTCGGCACTCGGAGTTAGAATCTGGGCAAGGTGCGTTCTAGCGGCAGGATGGTGTGCATCTTAACGCAGTCGGCCTTGACATGTAGACCCTCGCCATTCAGGCAGCAATTGAACGGGCGTTGAGGATGTGGAGGGACACAAATGTTTGAGGGATCAAAACATTTATGTTAGTGGCGTAAGGGGAGAAGATTCTCAAAGTTGGTGGATGTGGTCATTTGTGGAACAATGGGGGGGGGGACCTCAGAGGTTCTGGACCCCACAGAGAGGAACAAAAGGGTTGTGGCATTTTGGTGGGATACAAGGTTGGCAGACAAGCTTGCGTGCTGGTGTTAATCAGTTGGAAGTAAGATTCAGCCTGGGTGAGGCCACCCATGTTATGGGTGTTTTTTAGGCTTCGAGGATCAATCCCCCCTTGAGTTTTGGTACACTTTGGTTAACTGTTGTATGTCAATAATAAATGGCTGCTGTGGCCAATTAATCCACTCACGTGTCATGCCTGTTTATTGGGTGGAGCAGGTCAGGGGTTGGCTGGGCACCAATAAAAGGGAGATGGGCGTGTAAGTTGGTTGGAGGATCCCTCAGGACTCACCGATACCCATTGTCATGGTAAATTGCCCCCCATTACTGGTATATTGCCCCCCCATCCTGGAATAGAGTGGCCATCACTGGTATATAGCGCCCCCATCACTGGTATATAGAGTCTCCATCACTGGTAAATAGCCCCCATCACTGGTATATAGCGCCTCCATCACTGGTATATAGGACCTCTATCACTGGTATATAGCCCCAATCACTGGTATATAGTGCCCATCACTGTTATTTAGGACCTCCATCACTGTTTATAGCGGCCCCATCGCTGATATACAGCCCCCATCACTGATATATAGCACCCTCTTTACTGGTATATAGCCCCCCATCACTGATATACAGTGCTCATTACTGGTATGCAGCCCCCCATCACTGATATACAGTGCGCATCACTGGTATACATCCCTGTTATGAACCGATGACTCAGAAGTAACATTCATATTCCATAGAAGTCGTTGGTAACTGTACTGACCGCAATCCCTGACTATACACCGCAACTAGAAGTAGCTGTGGGATGTAACTAACCAGACCTAGACACCCTGCACAGCTGGAGAACTAACTGCTCCTAAAGATAGATGTAGGAAAAGCTATCTTGCCTCAGAGCAGAACCCCAAAAGAATAGCAAGCCCTCACAGATATTAACTGGGAAACCAGAGAAAGAAAAACAAACACAAACAAAGGTTTAGAAAAAGAGGCCAAACTAGCTATATAGGAAAGACAGGATAGAATACTATTGCGGTCAGTATAAAACACTATAAAAAAAACACCAACAGCAGATAGAACAAAAATTACCCTGAGTCACTAAGATTCGGCGCCCTCTATATCTGCAGACGTCTATAAATCAAATGCCAGCAGAACTGGAAATAACAGAGAATAGTGAATGGTAAAATTCCTAGGAAGAAAACTTCCTATCTGAGTGCAGATAAACAAATATACAGACTAAATTGCAAACCCACAGCTCAGAATAATACAAAACATAAGCAGAATCTTAAGCACACAAAGGTGTGCCACAAAATATCAAAAAACCATCCACTTAGCTTGCAAAGAATTCCACAGAGAAGAAGAAACCAGAGAGATATGAACTCCTCCAGGAACCAAAGACAACTGGCAAGGATTGATCCACTTCAAACCATTATATGCTCCAAGAACCAGATTGCCAATCATCACCATCACCTGTGAATGCCACACAGTTAGCTGCATCACCAGCAACAACCACCGGAGGGGGCTCCAGTGAATTCACAACACATCCCCCCTTCACTGGTATACAGCCTCCATCACTGGTATACAGCCCCCCATCACTGGTATACAGGCCCCCATCACTGGTTACAGCCCCCCATCACTGATTACAGCCCTGTGCTGCCACACATAAAATAATTAAGAAGCACTGAACTCCCCCTCCGTTGCTGTCCTGTAGGCACCGTGGCGCACTCCCTCCGCTATTGCTGCTTCTATTGATGTGATCTGTGCATCAATGACGTCATCGCTGCGGGGCCGATCACATGATTAGAAACCAAGTACACTCAGGAAAAGTGGAGGGAGGACGCCTAGGTGCCTGCAGGACATCGGAGGGTGAGTTCATGGATTATTATTGTGGCGCCCCGCCAAGCAGGCATCACTGAGGGGTACTGCACCCGTAAAAGTGGTGCAGATACTCCAGCTGCAGGTGGACCTGAGGATGGTGGGTGGGACCCATAACCAGCACTCCCACACTAGTTTACATGGTGAGAGGATACCCGGGAGGGAATAACAACACCTCTAGTGGGAACAAGGCAGTCTTTGCCTCTAAGTTTTGCACCTTCATGGTCTTCGTTGCTAGGTCTCTCGGCTGAGGGACCAAGAGAAGAGATGGAGGAAGAAGAAAGGGCTTAAGGAAAGAAAGCTTCTCCAGGAGAAGACAGCCTAAGAGAGTGAGGAACTTGAGGAAGTTTATCTCAGATAGCTTACCGGGCACCGGAGCCCGCCCCTGTGGAATACTTTAGGGCCACAGAGAATCAGGAGTCCCATGGAGTCTTTAATTCTCCTGGGCACCTGAATGGACCAAAAGAGGGTACCAGGCACCGCCAAGGGTACAGCGGCCAGCCAGCAGAGGGTTACCCGACGACCATGAAGGTGAAAGAAGGAAGGAGGTCAGGCTTCACACCACAACTGGAGAGCAGGAAGGAACACACGGGGATAGAGCAAGCAGTCACACCAAGGGTTCCACCATACCACCTTGGATCCGCCTGCAGTCACCCGATAAGCCCGGAGGAAAAGTGAATTTTGAGTCTGCTTGTTTTCCTTCAAAGGAACTTGTTTCCATACAGGAACGCTGCCCCGAAGGTCCAGCCCTACCTGTAGAGGACATTTCAACACTAGCCGCACTATCATCTACCTCCATCGGACTGTGGCGGCGCTGGTGACACCTCACCAGGAACTACAGGTGGCGTCACAACAAACTGTATATAATTCCATGTAAATATCCCCTCTTTTCAAAAGAATAGTCCCCCAGGACACGGGATTAGGCACGGCCACCACTCTCCGTGACAACAGGAGCGTTAACCCTTGCAGCCTGATACCCGAGTACCCCAAAGCCTGGGGCTCGACATTATTTTATGTGCAGCATCATGGGGCTGTATACCAGTTACAAGGGGGGGGCAAGATCACCTAGTGTAGTGTAATGTGCGCCTCTCCCCACGTCAGTGATGGACAGGTGGATGCAGTGCATATTACATTACACTAATGAGTGGGACCATGTGACCTCCCGCTCCTTCTGCAGCCTCCTCCTGTCTTCTCCAGTCCTCTCCCCACTGACACTGCCCCCTCCCACTGACATGACATTGACTCGAATATAAGCCAAGGGGGGCACTTTTCAGCACAAAAATTGTGCTGAAAAACTTGACTTATACTCGAGTATATACGGTGATACTCATTGTTAATGTTCTTTCACAGTCAAACCCATGATCTTAGTGCTGCTGTCGGAGCAATAAACTGACCTAATAATTGTAAGGTCTTAAAATATTTACATGATCTAGAATTTTTCTTACAGAGGAAAATCAGAGAAATGTTAACCTAAAATGTTTTTCAGGTCAAAGGGTTTTAATTTGTGGGAGAAAATATATAGTTTTCTATAATAACACCAACACGCTGAAAGACAGAAAGAAATAACAGTGTTTAAGTCACAGAGAACAAACAGTAATTTATATGGTTGTTATATGTCAGAATTCCAGCACCAACTGCTACAGCTTGATTTAAGCTGTCTGAAAGAAGTTCATAAAACAACCCCAGATGTGTGTCATCCAGATGCAGAAGATAAAATATGATCTCAAGTTATCTGGTTTATCACTTTTAATACCTTGAAAGAAAAAAACATGCTATGTTCATAAGAAGGTAATACATTTGTAAATTTCAGGTGGAGCAACCGCACCTGACCACTTTATTCAGTGTCTCTCAATGAACTTACACTATACACTGATCATTGAATACATATATTGCCTATAATAATATTTATTCAGCGCTATTAATTCCATAGCACTTTACATACATCAGTAATGCTGTCCCTCTTGGAGTTCACAATCTTAACATCCTATCAGTATGTCTTTACAATGTGGGAGGAAACCGGAGTACCCGGAGGAAACCCACGCAAACACGGGGAAAACATACAAACTCCTTGCAGATGTTGTCCTTGGTGGAATTGAACCCAGGACCCCAGCACTGCAAAGGCTGCAGTGTTAACCACTTGGGCCACCATGCTGCATATAGATGTCAAAGTACAATACAGTGCTCCCCATAAAAATATTTAGAATACCCCTATAAATAGTGCAATGGACATGTCCCCTAGAATGTAAGATTGGTGTCCTATGAAAAATGTAGTGTATCCTAAAAATATCTATGCAACACATAGTGATCCATAGTAATAATGATGTGGTGCCATGATGTCTTATAAAAAAAAAATCTTTTGTGGAACAATGTAAAGAAGCAAGCTCTTAATTAGTGCAGATGGCTTGATGATCAACAAAAATAAGGTAAAATATATATTTGTATCGTGTTAGCCGGTAGATAGAAAAATATAAAAATTTTAGAGTTCTCAGTGATTGTTACCTTTCAATGGCTAACTGAAAAAATGGTAACAAATAGCAGGCTTTCAGGACACTTGAAAGCTTGCTATTTGTTACCATTTTTTCAGTTAGCCATTAAAAGGTAACAATCACTGAGAACTCTAAAATTTTTATATTTTTCCAACAAAAATAATGCACCAAATAAATCTATCTATCTATCTATCTACAACAGAAAAAAAAACTGAAAAAAAACTGCACAGAACTCACAGACTAATGTGAACTGGTGCCAGCAGGGACACTGGGTCAAATAACTAGAAAAAAGTACTCTGCAGCACTCAGCTACTACCAATGATGTACAAATGCTGACAAGCTATATATATATGAGAAAAAGTTTAAAAACTTACGTTTTTTTCAAAAAACTAAAAATTCTTATATTTTTTTAAATCTGAAGTTCTTAGTACACACATTGGCCAATGTCTGCTTGCTCATCGACTGCGACAAAGTGACTTCAGGTCCGATGAGTCCTAACGCTGACACCCAAGTCCTCCTTGTCCACCCTACCCCACTACTAAGTGGGCGGACACCATCTAGACCCTAGATCACCAGTAGGCAATGAGGGTGCAAATTGCAGCAAGGAGCCAGCCACTCCATAAGATACAAAACAGAAAAAAAAAAACTGCACAGCACTCACAGACTAATTAATTAAAATTTCATAAAAAAGTTCATTTATTTCAATAATTCAATAATAGGTCATTATTTCAGAAAATTACAGTAGAGAGGATGAGGGGTTAAAACCACGCTGCTGTATTCCAAAATACATCAAAGGGTGAGTATATTATTGATTTATTAGTTAATGTGTTTCAGGGCTCCTAGAAACGCTCTTAAACATGGCAATTATGAATTAAACATGGATTATAAAGAAAAATGACGGCACTTACCCCAAAAAGTTCATCCCAGTGCAGAACTCCCCCTCCGCACCCCCCTCTCTCCCTGAACACCTGTAACCTCGTTCCTCATATGGAATAAAGAGTTCTGCACTTGGATGAACTTTTTGGGGGGAGTGCCGTCATTTTTCTTCATAATCATTGATTATACAGCTGACTCATGACTTGTGCAACACCCCCGAGTTCATGTGTTAGAGTTTAATAATAGCCACTAGTGCCCGGGATTTCTACACTTATTAAAAATGGCAATATTAGGCCCCTTTCACATCAGCCGCGGTTTTTTTTCGCGGCCGCACCTGCCGCAAGTGCAAAACCGCACTTGCCGCACCTGCCGCAAGTCCCCCTATACTTTCTATGGGGATTACCGCAACCGCGCCGTAATGCAGCGGTTATGCGGCAATCGCGGCAGATGCGGTTTTTTTCACCACATCTGCTGCGATTTCAGATAAACGCTGATGTGAAAGGGGCATTACATAGATTTTTGATAATATTCTAATTCATTGAGATCCACTAGTATATATTTATATGTCCAGCAGGTTTACTCCATTCTCATACATGCTCCAGCAAAACAGAAACTAAACTAAATAGCTAATTTCTAGAACAAATTATACAATAGCAAGTAACAATTCTTTATACGTGTCTGTTGAGCTCAGATATCCCACAAGAAGTGTTCCAACTTCCATACACAGGCCATGTGTGAAACAATCTTGAAACATTCTTCATTTTAAAACATGTACCACTCCCAAGCTTAGGGATATGTGAGTAGCCAGACCCATCCATCTCTGGTTGCTTGAAAAACATATCCCTGATGGGCCCTAATAATTGGAAAACTGGGCCCATATGCACCCTAATAACTGTCTTACTACTAAGTGTACTAGAGCTGCACCCAAGTTTACATCACAGAACATAATCCCCTCTGTGATACATACCTACCATCGACGATGTGTCAAGATGCCATCTTACATACCTCTCCCATATGCCTAAAGCTGTGGGGCTTGCCATCATCTACTGCCAGACAAGGGAGTCTCGATAGTGCATTAGCATTACCATGAAGATACCTGGCTCTACGTTCAACGTGGTAGCTCTGGCATGTCTCCTTATTTTCCCCCTCATGTACCTGAGTGGAGTATGATCTGAAACTAGTCTAAACTTTTGTCCTAAAAGGTAGTATCGCAACGTGTCAACCACATATTTTTTGTCCAACCATTCCTTTTCCACAATGGAATAATTTTTCTCACAAGCTGACAGTTTCCTACTCAGGAAGAGAATAGAATGTTCTTCTCCGTTTGTCTTCTGACACACGACAGCTTCTAATCCAACTTCTGAGGCTTCCGTCTGGACCACAAATTCTTGAAGTTGGATGCCACCAGAACCAGATGTACAGAGCTACTTTCAATTCTTGAATTGCCACTTTCATTTGTCCATATCTGATTTTGTCCCTTTAAAGAGCACCTGTTACCCTTTCCCCCCCCCATGGATGTGAATCTAAGCCCAGCACTGAATGCAGCATATCTGGTGCATTCAGGCAAGGGGTCCCCCATGGCTCTATGAGGCTGCTACCACGATATATAGGCTTATAAAAACATACAATAATTTTCCATGGAGGCGGCCCTTGTGCTGCAGCCTACGTCTCTGTACTGCCCATGTCCTCGTGCCAGTCATGAAATCCTTGCTCTGCGCGTCCCTGTGCTGGTGACGCAAGGAGCAGAGCGAGTTATTGCTTATCACCGCCCCGGAGACATGGAGGAGGGCGGGGAAAGGCATCATCAGAGCAGGAGGTGGGACAGCCACTCGGGGCGGTGGTGATAAGCAATACCTCGCTCTGCTCCTTGCGTCACCAGCACAGGGATTGAGGATTTCATGACTGGCACAAGGACATGGGCGGTACAGAGGCACAGGCTGCAGCACAAGGGCTGCCTCCATGGAAAATTACTGTAAGTCTTTATAAGCCAATATTGGGGTAGCAGCGCCACAGAGCCATGGGAGACCCCTTGCCTGAATGCAGCAGACATGATCCATGATGGGGCAACAGGTCCTCTTTAAAGAGGTATTTCCATCTCCAAGATCTTATCCCAATATGCTGCAAAGGCCTGCACATGTGATAACAGACATGGCTTTATCAGAAGGACTATATATACTACATTTCTAATTGGAGGTATTTGATAATATTATTATTATTATAACACTTACTACATATTGTAATAGGACCTTGACCACCAAGACATCTAAATTGGACATATCCAACACCTTACACCTATAGGGCCCTGGTAACAACAGCTGCTCAATTAACTTCTCTCTCAATTTGGTAACCCGGTACAATAAGTCCCTATTCATTCTGAAATATTGATGTCTAATATCAGTCCTTGACCCTTGATCTCACCTCTTTATGAAGGGTATATTCCCAAATGCTTCTTTTAGAGTTAGGTCCCTCAGTTAGAAGTCACAAAATTTTCTTTACTAGAGTTGCACCCAGCCCTAGAATACAGAGGATAACCATACTCAGGGCCGTATTTGCCATTAGGCACCCGTAGGCACGTGCCTAGGGCGGCGCCATTCATAGGGGGGGCGGAGCCTCTGCGTGTTTTCTTTTCTTTTCTTTCTTTTTTTTTTTTTTTTTTTGCTGCCCCGTGTCGGCCGGGTCTTAAGCCCCGCCCCCCTAATGCCCCCCCCCCCTCCTTCCCGCTCCCCCGTCGTGACGCGTCATCAGGCCGGTCACCTCACATAGCCGGAAGAGAAAAGGACTGGAGGGGGCCGGCCCGCCGCCGCGCCGCGGAGTAGATAGTGTGTACTTTGAATACTGTGTTCCCGCGGAGGACCGGGCAGAGGCGGCACTGTTTTGAAGAAGTCGCAGACCGGCCGCCCGTGGCAGCACATCGCCCCAGACGGCCTGTCAGCACTGCAGTCACCATGCATCGGAGGAGGGCGGAGAGGGAGCAGACCAGGACCCAGGAGGAAATCCGCAGAGGCCCGGGCAGGCGGCAGCACATTCCCGGTTCCCGCGCTGACAGCCAGGCAGGCAGCGGCTGGGCTCAGCCTCAACAACTATGTGTGAGTCAGGCCAGCGGCGCCGCTGCCCGCCGGCCGTGTGTTAATGATGAAGTGCAGCATGGGCCAGCCCTGGGCAATGCACATTGTATAGAAAAATATAATGTGGCTTGTGGGGGTGGGAGCGGCTGGGGGCCAGTTATCTATGCAATGCTGCAGCTGCCAGCATCTCCAGCCCCAGTTATGTGTGGGCCGCTCCCATCCCCCACATTATGTATGTATGCAATGCTGCTGCACCCCCAGGCTGGGAGCGCTGCAGCATTGCATAGATACATATGTGGGGGATGGGAGCGGCCCACACATAACTGGGGCTGGGGGCCCAAGTAATGTGTGGGCCGCTGCCATCCCCCACATATGTATCTATGCAATGCTGCAGCGTCCCCAGCCCCAGTTATGTGTGGGCCGCTCCCATCCCCCACATTATGTATGTATGCAATGCTGCTGCACCCCCAGGCTGGGAGCGCTGCAGCATTGCATAGATACATATGTGGCGGATGGGAGCGGCCCAGACATAACTGGGGCTGGGGGCCCAAGTAATGTGTGGGCCGCTGCCATCCCCCACATATGTATCTATGCAATGCTGCAGCGTCCCCAGCCCCTGTTATGTGTGGGCCGCTCCCATCCCCCACATTATGTATCTATGCAATTCTGCAGCGTCGCCAACCCCAGTTATGTGTGGGCCGCTCCCGTCCCCCCTATCTATGCACTGCTGCAGTGCCTGCAGGCTGCTGCAGCCCAAGTCTGTGTGGGCCACTATCACTCCCCCCCCATATGATATGGGGGTAGGGGGATCGGGATGACAGCGGCCCACACACAGACCTTGGCTGCAGCAGGCACTGCATTGCATACATATGGGGAGGATGGGAGTGAGTGGCCCACACAGACCTGGGCGGCAGCAGCCTGCAGGCACTGCAGCATTGCATAGCTAGGGGAAGAGGGATGGGAGCAGCCCACACAGACCTAGTGTGATCCGGGGACGGGGTGCAGGAGGGACAGAGGAGAGCAGGACGGGGGTGCAGGAGGACAGCCGAGCAGCAGGAGGGACAGAGGAGAGGAGGACAGGGGTGCAAGAGGAGCAGCAGGAGGGACAGGAGAGGAGGACAGGGATGCAGGAGGGCAGAGGAGAGGAGGACGGGGGTGCAGGAGGGACAGAGGAGAGGAGGATGGGGGTGCAGGAGGACAGCCGAGCAGCAGGAGGGACAGGGGAGAGGAGGACGGGGGTGCAAGAGGAGCAGCAGGAGGGACAGAGGAGAGCAGGACGGGGGTGCAGGAGGGCAGAGGAGAGCAGGACGGGGGTGCAGACGGGACAGAGGAGAGCAGAACAGGGGTGCAGAAGGGACAGAGGAGAGCAGGACGGGGGTGCAGAAGGGACAGAGGAGAGCAGGACGGGGGTGCAGGAGGGCAGAGGAGAGGAGGACGGGGGTGCAGGAGGACAGCCGAGCAGCAGGAGGGACAGGGGAGAGGAGGACGGGGGTACAAGAGGAGCAGCAGGAGGGACAGAGGAGAGCAGGACTGGGAGTGCAGGAGGGCAGAGGAGAGCAGGGCGGGGGTGCAGGAGGGCAGAGGAGAGCAGGACAGGGGTGCAGGAGGGACAGAGGAGAGGAGGACGGGGGTGCAGGAGGGACAGAGGAGAGGAGGACGGGGGTGCAGGAGGGCAGAGGAGAGGAGGATGGGGATGCAGGAGGACAGAGGAGAGGAGAACGGGAGTGCAGGAGGACAGGAGCAGCAGAAGGGACAGAGGAGAGAAGGACGGGGGTGCATGAGGACTGAGGCTGTGGCTGGCACTGTGTGTGGTGATAATGGCGGCTGTACCGTGTGTCTGCCTCCATGCAGCTGCTGCTACCTTCCTGAGTTGGCAGGGTGTGTAGTTCTCCTACCTGCCTGTCCTATATGATTTCTGGTCAGTGTGTTGGGTGTTGTTGTTCTTCCAGGTGGGCTCAGTGTTGTCCTGCCGTCCGTCTGTGGCCTGTCTGTCTCTTCTGGGATGTCCTCAGCTCTGTGCTGTGCACAGACAGTGTACCACCATCTCCCCAGCTCCGTGCTGTGCACAGTGTACCACCATGTCCTCAGCTTCGTGCTGTGCACAGACAGTGTACCGTACAATGTCTGTGCACAGCATGGAGCTGAGGATATGGCGGTACACTGTCTGTGCAAAGCACAGAGCTGGGAGATGGTGGTGCACAGCACAGAGCTGAGGACATGGTGGTACACTGTCTATGCACAGAGCCGAGGACATGGTGGTACACATCCGTGTGCAATCTGTTCTTTCCTCAGCAGCTATTAGTGTAGAATCATTTACAGGAACATGTTACATTGTTCTCGGTTACAGAATGAGAATGTATCAGTGAAAAAAACTGATACTTCTCGGATGGTCCGTGTGCTGTCAGTGTGCGGTATGTAATTTTGTCAGACCCATAGACTTGCATTGGTGAATCTCGGTGTGAATTGCAGACTGTCGCAGAATGTTGCGACTTTTTTCTCATCCTGAATCTGCCTGAGAAAAAAGCGTCCGACACTCGCCAGTGCTCTCAGACATTGATAAACATTGGTCCGAGTGCAATGTGATGAAATCACACATTGCACTCATCCGAGTTTCACCGCACTACAGTGTCAAAAGAGGAAGACAACGAGACAGGCAGCAGCACGGCGTCAGAGAGCCCCTGACCTTGAAATACAAGATCCTCTGATCCCGGTATTGTGACATCATATTAAGAATAATATTTTTTGCACTTATATTACACTATGAACTCCACGGCACTTTACATACATCATCAACACTGTCCCCATTGGGGCTCACAATATAAACCTCCTATCAGTATGTCTCTGTAGTGTGGTTGGACAAACCTTTTATATGTACTACATGATGAAATGTGGGGGAGAAGCTACATGAAGCTTGGGGGGGGAAGGCCGCGACTGGGGGAAGATTGTCCGTAATGGGGGGGAGGAGCCATGATGGGGGAGGGGCTGCAACAGGGGGGAGGGGCCGTGACGGGGGGGGGGGGGGGCGGCGGCCGCTGAGAGTGCCTAGGGCAGCAGGAACTCCAAATACGGCCCTGACCATACTTATCTCCCATTCACTATGTTTCCAGCAGCCATCTAACAACGTATACTCTATATGACACAGAGAAAAAGCATTAACCCCTTCACCACCCGGGAATTTTTCATTTTTGTTTTTTGCTCCCCTGTTTCCAAGAGCCATAACTTTTTATTTTTTCATCAATATAGACATATGATTGCTTGTTTTTTGCAGAACGAGCTGTACTTTCAGATGCAATCAATTATTTTACCATATAGTGTACAGAGAAATTGCAAAGAAAGTACAATTACACATTTGTTTTTTGGCTTTTTTAGATGCCATGTTCACTATATGGTAAAATAGATAAGACAGTGTAATGCCTCAGGTCGGTACCAGTTCATAGATACCAAACATGTATACTTTTACTGGAATCTCAGAGGTGAAAACAAATTCAGAAATTTGAAAAAAAAAATCACACTTTTTGCGCTATGTTCTGCGACTCGTAGCGTCCTCATTTTTCGGAATCTGGGGCTGTGTGGGGGCTTATTTTTTGCACCTTGAGCTGACAATTCTAACAAAACCATTTTTGGATGGATGAGCTTTCTTAATCGCCCGTTCTTGCATTTTATATCAATGTTGTGGCGACCAAAAAAAACGTAATTTTGGCATTTGGACCTTTTTTCCATTACGCAGTGTACAGGTCTCTTTAATAGATTTTTTATCCTGATAGATTGGGCGTTTCTGAATGCGGCGATACCACACGTGTATTTTTTTAATACTTTTATTGTGAATGGGGGAAAAGAGGGGTGATTTGAACTTTTATGTTTTTATTTTACATGTTTTTAAAAACTTTATTTTTCAATTCATTCTTACATTTACACAGCCCCATAGTGAGGCACTCTGCTGCACAGTCTGATCGCTTCTGACAGATACCGATAAGCTCCAGCACATTGGTATTTATCAGAAGTGCGGACGGTGAGTGGTTGGCAGCGCCTGCCAACCACACCCCGGAAGTGCTCCATGACAGCCTCCGGGGTCAAGCCAAGACCCTGGCCTGTCACGTGAGCATCGGAGATCCCGCAATCTTATCAAAGCGTTTCCTGCTGCGGCACCGTTGGATCCCATTGTCAGTGATTGAAAGCGGGATCCAAAGTGTTAACAGCACCGATCGGATCCCGGATCCGATTGGTGCTGGAAGCTCGACTTCTCAGCTGCTGAAATCAACTGAGATGTAGGGAAAATGATGTGAGCTCCGCACTCCGCTCATGCCGTCCTCCTATGTCATGGGTCGTGAAGGGGTTAAACACATGCAGAAGGAGAGGTGTAAAAGCCATGGAAAGTCATGACAACACCTGAAATCTATCAGTAATTAGGAAGCAACCATGACACTTGTTAAAAAATAATATCAGATGGTTCCACTGATGGCCTATAAAAAGGTGTCTCATTACCAAGGTGCCACACAGGAAACATCTCATAATGGGAAAAACCAGTGAACTTTCTCAAGAACTTCACAACCTTCTTGTTGTAAAAAATACTGATGGTATTGGTTACGGAAGGTTCCAGTGAGCACTGCAATAATCCGGAAGTAGAGTGAACATCATTACACTATAATCAGTCACAACTAAGTGCTTCCCACATTTCAGACAGAGGAATGAAAAGAATTATCAGAAGAATTCTTCAAGAGCCTAGGATAGATAGTGGAAAGCTACATAAAGATTGAGAACATATTCAGTTGTTTCAAAGAAAACAATACGTAATGCAGTTAACATGGCCTGTTTTTAATACTCACCACATAAGACACCATTGCTGAAAAAATGCATGTTCAAGCACATCTAAAGTTTCCTCAACAAAATTTGGACAGGTCTGTGAAATACTGGGAGAATATAGTTTGGTTAGATGAGACCAAAATGTAACTCTTTGGATGTCATAATACACACCAGGTTTGAAGGCCTTAAACCTCTTCACCTCTGGGCGATATTCATTTTTTCGTTTTTGTTTATTCATCCTTTTCTTCCAAGAGCCATAACTTTTTTATTCCTCCATCAATATAGCCATACGATGGCTTGTTTTTTTTGTGAGACGATTTGTACTTGTGAATGATATCATTTATTTTACCATATCGAGTACTGGAAAACAGGAAAAAAAAGTGTGGTGAAATTGGCAAAAAAGGGAAATTCCACAAAGATTTTTTTCCATCATGTTCGCTATATGGCATAATGTAATGCTTAGGCATTTCTGAATGTGGTGATACAAAATATGCTTTGTTGTTTAATTGTTTTATTTTTAATGGGGCAATGAGGAAGGGGAGCTATTTGAACTTTTGGGGGGATTCTTCATAGTTTTAAAAACTTTTCACTTTTTCTTTATTTTACTTTGCCCCTTAGGGTGTCTCAACACTGCAGTGTCTGATAGCTCCTGCGGTACAGAGCCATGCTGATGCACGACTCTGCACTGCAGAAGTCATCACCTTCTTTTGATGCAGGTGCTCAGCAGCCATCCACTGGAAGTGAGTTATGACTGCAACAGGGGTCCTTATCTGACCGATCACTGTCAGGGCAATACATCAAGGTGATCTCATCATGGGATTATCAATGGCGTGGCAGTGTTTGGCAGTGGAATCTAAGGAGTTAACAGCACCAGGTGGATCACTGATCTTTCTGCTTATGTTATCTGCCTATGGGCCACGTCACACACACAGATATCTGTGCAGATATTGTTCGCAGATCTCTGGTTGCAGTGAAATCATGGACACATTGCTCCATTTTGTGGCTGTGTACAAATGAACAATGTGTCCATGATTTCACTGCAACCAGAGATCTGTGACCAGATGATCAGATCAGTTGACATATGCAGGCAATGATGTAAGCTCAATGTGTGAGCTCGCATCAAAGGAAGGGATACGACCAAGAGGTTAACATCATATCAAAAGTGAAGTTTGGAGGTGGGAACATCATAGTGTGGGGCTTTTTTTCAGCATACAGCACTGGCAAACCTCTTATAATTTAAGGAAGGATGAACAGACAAAAGTACAGTGATATTCTTGAAAAATCTGTTGATATCTACCAGAATGATGAAGATGGAATGAGGGTGGACATTTCAGACAGACAATGATCCCAATTGCAATATACATCCTGTCAACATTTTATATCGTTACCCAGATATCACCTATTTGCATCTGCCAGGGAACATCCAGAGGGCGTGTTTGTATTTGAGCCTGCATGTAAATGGGAAACTGGTCATTTCCTCCCTGTCTATTACAAACACGCCCTCTCCCTAGTCTACACTATGCCTGGCAACCCCCAGGATCCTACAGGCCCTCCCTAGCCCCTAATGTCACCACCCACCCTCATTGTACACAGTAGTTCCCTGTTCCACAGACACACTGTGCCGAATCCTCAGCTGTGAAGGCAATTTGGCACAGTGTGTCATTGCAGGAGGGGACCGCTCCATATGTGTATGCTCACCCTGTGGTCTCTGTGTCCTGGAGCTGAGGTCTGCAGCCTGGGACTCTGTGCAGGGAAGCCGAGGTCCGCAGCCTGATGCTCTGTGCAGGGGAGCCAAGGTCCGCAGCCTGGGATTCTGTGCTGTGGAACCCGATGCTTCTCTCCATACCTCCAATACCATAGAGCAGGGCACAGAGCCGGCGGAGCGGTCCTTTCTATACTGCAGCCACCAGTTCTATGGTATAGGAGGTATGGAAAGAAGCATTGGGCTCCACAGCGCAGAGACCTGGGATATGGACCTCGGGTTCTCTGCACAGAGTACTGGGCTGTGGACCTCAGCTCCCCTGTACATAGTCCCAGGCTGCGAACCTCGGCTCCCCTGCACAGAGTTCAGAGCTACTGACCTCAGCTCCAAGGCACAGAGACCACAGGGTTAGCGCACACACATGCAGCGGTCCCCACTGATCTGACAGTGTGCTGAATTGCCTTCACAGCTGAAGATTCAGCACAGTGTTTCAGTGGAGCAGGGAACTGGTGTGTACAATCAGGGTGAGTGGTGACATTAGAGGTTGGGGAAGGCCTGTAGGATCCTGGAGGTGGCCGGGCATAGTGTAGATTGGTGGAGGGGGTGTGTTTGTAGGAGACTGTGAGGAAGCAACCAGTTTCCTATTTACATGCAGGCTCCAATACAAACACGCACTCTGGACGTTCCCTGGGAGACGCAAAAAGTTAATATCGAGGTAACTGTGCAAAATGTTGACAGGATGTATATAACAAACTGTCAACATTTTGCAGCCTAGATATACACATTAATTATAGCAAAAACCTGGACAACCCCTTTAAGCTCTAAAATGGTAATGTCAGGTCTCTATGAGACTCTCACATTACCAATTCAGTCAGTAAATAGTTAAAAAAAACACACACTAGCAACATCATTTATTAGAAATAAAACACAAAGACACCCTCTTTAACCCATTTATTATCTCCCAAACCTACCCAGCTCCGATGGTAATACAAAATAAAAGGTCCCTCAATGAAGCTAAACACTACATCGCGATGAATGGCACTTTTCAGTGTCCCCTCATTGCAAGTAAAGCTCTCCGAATGACTGATCTGCCATCCACTGCGGCTGCAAGAGATCAACTGATGCAACAGCAGAGGTACATTTGGAAAGGTACCAGCTGGTGACCTCCGATGAACTTTCTGACGTTGCTGGTATCAAACCATGGTTGCCAGATCCATCAGTGTGATAGTAGCAACATCAAAGAGAGGTCACAAGCTGGTGCCATTCCCATGGTACCTCAGCTGTGATGTCAGCTGAACTCTCGCAGCTGCTGCGGATGGCAGATCAGTCATTAGAAGAGTGCTGATTGTTATAAGTGGCCACTAAAAGGTGCCATTCAGTGTGATATAGCAGAGTTGGGGAGCTTTATCAAGGGAGCTCATATTTTGTAGTAACATCAGAGCTTGGTACGTTTGGGAGTTAATAAATTGGTCAAAGAGGGTGTCTTTGTGTTTTATTTCCAATAAAGGATTTTGCTAGTGTGTGTTTGCTTCTTAACTCTTTAGTTATAGAATTAGTAATGTGCAGGTCTGAAAGAGGCCTGACATTACCAATCTAGGGCTTAAAGCTGTCAATACTCAGCTGTTATTAACCTTTTCTATCACCCCGATGCCACCGTACCAGGGCACCAGGAAGAACCAGGTAAACTGGCAGAAATTGACGCTTCTAATGAATGAGACAATTTCTGAAGTGGCTGCAGGCTGGTATTCTGTAGCCTGGGGAGGTCCAATAACTATGAGCCTCACCAAGCTGAGAATTCCAGTCCCCAGTTTCCTTCCTTTTACCTTGGCTGGCAAGCAAAAAGATGTCAAAACCTACACATTTTTTAAATTATTTTTCTAAAAAATGGGCTCCC
>JARQOC010000003.1:506129141-506198603 GCA_033576535.1 Allobates femoralis
GATCAAAGTCTTTCGGGAAAAGTTGAGTGATGTGAGCGGCTCGTAACTCAGGAGTGAGTGAGCGGCTCCGGGAGGACGGGCCATTCCGCACCGCTGGGTGTTCATTCCAAGTGGTGTACAGGAGCCTGCTCCCCCTGCTGGAGACGGCCGGAACTGCACAGCCTCTGCTGAACTGTGACATGAGAATATCATGGAAGGAGCCAATATAGTGTGTATATACAGCAGAGTATAGTGTTCTGTCAGTGTTAGGCTGCGTTCACACATTCGCGTATTTTATCGCGTTTTTTTACGCGCTTCTTTTCAAGGGAAAAACGCGCGTTTAAAAACGCGATAAGAATACGCGAGAGAACAACTCGCTTCTACTTCAATCGCGCATTTAGACGCGCGTTTTTATAATGGGGCCTATGGAAACGCGCGCGTAAAATAACGCAAAGAATTGACATGTTCATTCTTTTTACGCGCGTTTTTTGCTCCAAAAACGCTGCGTTTACTTACGCAATGTCTGCAAGGCACAAAGTGAATGTCCATTCACTTTGCTGTAAAACGCAGACGCACATGCGTTTTTGGAGCAAATACGCGCGTAAAAAAACGCGCAAAATACGCGATGTGTGAACGTAGCCTAAGGTGTCCATAGAAAAGACACATGTCAGGGATATGAACCCCTCTGGTCTGGCTCATTTCATTTCTATTCTATGTATGAATGATGGAGTTAAAGGGGTTGTCCTGTCCAATACTTTGACAACCCCCTCCTCATTCCCCCTGTTTGGCCCCATTAAAATAAAATAGCTTGTAGTCACTTTCCTTGCTGGTACCATTGCGCCAGGGCTCCATGTGTAAACATTGAGAGACATCTGTCAATCAAATAGAGCAGTGCTGGGGACATCATGGGAGCAGCCGGGCTCCTTCCACTGATTCTTTGCTGGCTTTTCAAACTATGGCCTTGTTTCAGCATGGTGTTTTTGCCTGTTTTTTGGTGAAAAAAAGCCCAAACTCTTAAGGTACCGTCACACAGGGACATATCGCCGGCGATATTGCCGGGGATCGCGGGAGCGCGCATCCCTGACAACATCGCCGGTGAGATGTCACACTGAGCAACTTACCGGCGATGTCGCCGGCTAGTTGCCGCGGCTATTGCTCGCTGGGTTGCCCAGCAACCCAGCAAGCGATCACTCGCAATGTTGGAGATAGGCGGAATCGCCCACAACATTGCAGGTTGCCGCGTTACACAGGGCGATCAGGCAGAATCGCCTGAGCAACATCGCCAGGTTTCCCAACATTGTTGGGAAACCTGGCGATGTGACTCAGGCGATTCATCGCCTGATTATCGCCCTGTCACACGCAGCAACTCACCGGCGATGTCGCCGCAACCTGGCCACGCCCCTCAGTTGCCGGCAACATCGCCGGCGATATCTCCCTGTGTGACGGGCCCTTCAAAGGTGCAGTGAGACTGCTGTATAACACGGATGAGGAACACTTCTCAATATTCAGACTACCAGCGGCTTCCCTGACCTGAGGGTGGCAGCATGTATTTCTATGCAGCTGTCACGCTTGGGTCAGGGGAGCCACTGAGTAGTCCAAGCATTGTGATGCCATTTTTATCCACATTGTATGCAGGGCTGTGGAGTCGAAGTCAGATATCTTACTGACTTTACAGCCATGGTTGTGGAGTCGGAGTAGTGGAGTCCATTTTGGTGCAGTTGGAGTCGGATTCAGGGAAACTGACCAGTCGGGAGTTGGATATGTAGCTTACCAACTCTACAGCATTTCTCACCTGAAGTTGTTGGTGCGTCTGAAGATGAAAAGGTTCTTAGAAGAACTGGGGACTCGGATGTTTACGCAGATGCCTGGATGCTCCTGCGATGGTTGACGGCGGCTGCAAAGAAGCAGACGGCTGTAGCAGTGACCTAGAAGCAGACGTCACGGAAGAATTGCCAAAGGTCACAATGACATCATCTGAATGCTCGGGGTTGCGCAGTGATGTGCGATCAAAGAAGAAGAGGATCCGGTATTCGCTGTGGCCTGTGAGAGGTTAGAAGATACTAGGACGCTGCTGGAGAGGGAGGCCTACAAGAGGCATGTGTGGCACCCCAGTGGTCTGGTTGCCACAGTGGCATTGCCTCCCT
Organism: Allobates femoralis; assembly: GCA_033576535.1. Lineage (NCBI taxonomy): Eukaryota > Metazoa > Chordata > Amphibia > Anura > Aromobatidae > Allobates > Allobates femoralis. The sequence continues at coordinate 506,131,265 of JARQOC010000003.1, forward strand.
CAAAGGGGATGATGTCATGCCTGGAAGCAGGAGGAGGTCCCCAAACTAGGTAACATCCACATGCAACACTTTTCCTGACTCCAGGCCAGAAGAGGGAGCTCTAGAACTCGACTTCAGGAGAGCTGCCCTGGTTCTGGCCAAGAGGAGGGGTTAGTTAGTTAATTTGGGGAGAAGGAAGAGCGAGGAAGTGGATAGAAGAGTTCTGGGGAGTGGAGCTGCGAGAGAACTCACCCCGGAGCGGAGAGCTGGAGAAAGGACGCCAGAGTCCTTGACTGTGCAGGCACTGTACATACCGGCAGCCGAATCTGGAGGGCAGGAGGCTGCAAGTCTCCTGGCCACACCGAACACCCGGCGGCAAAGCAGCACCCTGAGAGCCCAGAGCCGCCAATAGCTCGGCAGTACCCGTGATGTCTATGTGATCACTGGTGAGATGTCAAACAGCCAGATTTCACCAGCGACGCAACAATAATACAATGGTCGTTGGGACCCTGTAACTGTCGTGCGTAGTGTTGAGATCGTTAGTCGTTGTCCCTGTCAAACACAGCGATGCACGCTGCCCAGCGGGAGCATGACAACCAAAAAATGGTCCAGAACGGTTTATAATGATCATCGATCTCACAGCAGGGGCCTGGTCGCTGCTACGTGTCACACAAAGCGAGATCGCTGTTGATGCCGTTGTTGTGTTCACAAAACGTGTGACTCAGCAGCGATATCGCTAGCAATCTCGCTTAGTGTGATGAGCGCTTAACTTCTAGCCATACCCCTCAGGTCTCAGGAATGTCAGAAGTATGGAGGCCTCTGGATGAAAGGATAAATGGGCTAAGGAGAGGGGAACAAGATTCAGTAATCACTCCCATGACAGCTAGGGTTAAAGGTGTAGGGGAGATCTGTTACAAAGAAGCAATTACATGTTCTGTTTCGCTACAAGGTTTCTTTTTGGCTAAATCAGTCAAGCAAAAGATTTGTAAACAAATTTCTGGATATGCAATCTCTCTTGCCTGCTTCTAAAGAATTTCTTGCCAAATTAGAAAAGAGACATGGATGATGATTATTTTTTTATTATTATTATTTATTTATATAGCGCCATTAGGTTCCATGGTGCTTTACATGAGGATAGGGGAGACAAGCACAATTACAATAACTCTAGACCAGGGGTCTCAAACTCGCGGCCCGAGGGCCGCATGCGGCCCCTGGGGCTTCACTATGCGGCCCGCGGCACCTTGGACAACTTAATCATGCATTGCCCCAGTGCAGGGGGCCGCTGCAGTCCCCGCTGTGTGATGACTTCTGTCCGCAGCACTAACAAGCTCTGCCACTCAGCAAGATCAATGTAAGCTGCCAGCCAATGAGAGGCCCGCAGCTGACGGCAGAATATGACGTCACCTGCAGGCCTCTGGCTGGTAGATTGCATTGATCTTGATGAGCAACAGAGCTTGTCTGAGCGGCGGCTGGAGGAAGTCATAGCACAGCGGAGGCCGGAAGTCAGTACAGTGGGGACCGCGGCGGCCCCCTGCACTGGAACGATGCATCATTAAAGTGAGAAAAGTGTGCGTGTGTAAGAGAGGGTGTGTGTGTGAGGGTGAGTGTGTGAGTGAGGATGTGTGTATAAGAAAGTGTGTGCAAGTTTCAGTGTGTGTATGAGGATGTGTGAGAGTGTATTTGAGAGTATGTGTGTGTGTGTGGGGGGTTTGTGTGTGAGTGTGATAGAGTGTGTATTTGAGTGTGTAAGAAGGTAAAACAGGATGGGGGGGCATCACTATAAAAGTAGATCAGGATGGGGGGGCATCTCTATAAAAGTAGATCAGGATGGGGGACATCACTATAAAAGGGGATCAGGATGGAGACACCACTATAAAAGGGGATCAGGATGGGGGACATCACTATAAAAGGGGATCAGGATGGGGGACATCACTATAAAAGTAGATCAGAATGGGGGACATAACTATAAAAGGGGATCAAGATGGGGGACATCACTACTAAAGGGGAATGGGAAGGGGACATCACTAGAAAAGGAGATCAGGAAGGGGGTCATCACTAGAAAAGGGGATCAGGATGGGGGACATCACTACAAAAGGAGATCAGTGTGGGGACATCACTACAAAAGGGGACCATGATCGATGGGGGACATCACTAGAAAAAGGAATCAGGATGGTGGACATCACTAGTAAAAGGGATCAGGATAGGGATCATCACTAGAAAAAGGGATCAGGATGGGGGACATCACTAGAAAAAGGGATCAGGATAGGGATCATCACTAGAAAAAGGGATCAGGATGGGGGACATCACTAGAAAAGGGGATCAGGATGGGGGACATCAGTAGAAAAGGACATTACTACAGGATGGAGACATTACTACAAGAAAGGGATCAGGACTTGTACTTTACTACATTGAGCAAGAAATTCTGGTATTACTAAAAATATCACTTAGTCCCACAAGAGATGCGGCCCCCCACTATAAATGTTTTTCTATGTGCGGCCCACCAACCCAGCTGAGTTTGAGACCCCTGCTCTAGACAATCAGGACATATAGGTACAGGAGGGGAGGGGACCCTGTCCACAAGGGCTCACAGTCTGTGATAGACGTTGTCTAGTCCTTTGAACATTTAATAACTGGCCAGCTTCAAGCTTTCTGTATTTGTACCAATGGGATTGGCGAAAAGTTCACTGAAAAATGTTCAAGACATTTTCAGCATGTTGATATCATTTTAGAGGCATAGAAGAACTTTGGTAATCTGAATTGGTATACTTATGATGAAAACTTTATGCTGAAGCTAGCAGTTTTCCCTTCTGTTAAATGGGGGTTAATGATGTGGGTTTGTGGTAAATATGGTATTGTCTCCTAGAATATCGGATCCTCAGCATCCTTCACCTCAAGTTAACTTTAAAAAAGGTAGGTGTTTTGCACTCAATGAATCCCAATGTAAATGGCCTAATACGTGTAACAGATTGTGGGGTCAGGGAATGGGAGTGCTCACCCTTGCGTGGCATCCCTGCAGGGATCGCCACTGAACCCACTGGTGCAAGGAAGGATATACACCTTGGTGCACACAACACACAACACTTCCACCCCAGGCCTGAAGGGAGAGCTCCACTTGTTGCCTTAAGCAAGATCCCCTATAAAAGATCCAGAACTGGGGGAGAAGCCAGTTAGTATCAGTCAGACAGTTGACAGTAGCAGTCAGAGTGACAGTTGAAGAAGAGACTGACAGGAGCTGTGTAGCACCCTAGAGAGGGACGGAGGCAAGTGAAGAAAATTAGGAAACTACAGAAAAGGGGACATCACTAATTACCCTTTAGTCCATCTGGACACCGGAGTCCAAAGCTGTTATTAATCCAAATATAACAGAGAAAACCCGGAGAGACCAGGAGGATTTATTCCCCTCTGGACCTCAGTAAACCAAGACCCCAAACCTGACCAAACATAGGACCAGGGACCCAAGAAAAGATAGGGAATCCTACAGAAAGGTTCTTATTGTTCAGTTGTGGAGTTGAAGCCTGAGAGGGAGAGAAGAAGCGGCAGGTTTAGCTTAAGGCAGAACTGACCCTAATTACCACAGGCAATAGAAGAGGAGGCCTCACAACATTCTAAGGTGGATGTCCTAAACTGTACCGGCCACCTGGTTACCCTCCTGGACCGTACCTGCTACCCGACATCAGTAAAAAAAAGGTACCGAAACAGAGACTATTGTGTGAGTGCCTCATTCACCGCCGCTGCCTGGAAAGATTACACAGAGGCAAGGACTACTACTTCCCTCATCCACCCTGCTGCCCTGAGGTAAACACTTCATCTGTGGGGAGCTGTAATACCAAAGCTGCATCACCATCCCCTCAGCGGCCGGCTGCAGCGCTGGTAACTACATTACCAGATACCAGAGGTGGCGTCACATATAATAATGCCCCATCCCAAATAGCTTTCCCCTCAGCCATTGAGCGTCCAGGGACCGGGACCTGACCAGCCGTGATCCCCACTGAAGTAGCAACCTGTCCTGGTATCCGAGTACCCCCTACCCTGTCAAGCGACTCACTTGCCTTCTGTTTTAGTAGATCTGGTCAGATGCACAGCGGCGGCCGGCCACCGCCCATAGTCCAGAAATGCATATGGTGAAAAAAGCTGGCACCAAATCCAATGAAATAACTTGCTTTTTATTTAGTGAATCACAACATTAAAATAAAAGCATCTTGGTGGCTGATAACGCTTCTGACAGGGCACTATCAGCCACCAAGATGCTTTTATTTTAATGTTGTGATTCACTAAATAAAAAGCAAGTTATTTCATCGGATTTGGTGCCAGCTTTCTTAACCTAATACTTGTAAGTATAAGCCTGAATGTTTCTTTTGTGGAGGGGGGCACTCAATGGCAAGATGCTTAAAAAAAAAAAAAAAAAAATCAATCTTGCCTATGCCGTCCTCCACAAGGGAATATTTTGGTAAGAGCATTGACACCAGTAGAGTTGGAGAACATGCTGATTTGCGAAGGTTTCTCTCTCGGTTGTTCTGTCACACCTTTTCCTGGTGTCAGTTGCTTTTGGATTCAAAATCTTAAAGCTGTGGGCCTACTCTCTGAGGTAGTGACAGACAAACTAAACAAAGAAATCAAAGCAGATAGCATGGCTGGCTCCTTTTTTGTTGCCATGCTGGTTTTCGCCTTTCTCCTCTAACTCATGCCATCTTATCCACCACTTATTCCATCCCTATAGTTCTTCTATAAATGATTCAATTGACTTTAGTGTAGCATCTGTTTGTTATACGTCATTTGCTCAGGCAGCAGAAATTTTTAGGAGTTTTGGGCCTTGGGCCTTAATTGCCAATGTTGAATCAGCATTCAGGTTATTGCCAATTCACCCATATGGATTCAAATCATTAAGTTTTCAGCAGGGCCGTTACTACAATCAGGGCCATATTTACAGTTAGGCACTTGAGGGCCGGTGCCTAGGGCAGCAGGTCGCAGGGGGCGGCGCCAGGGGAGAGGTTTTTTTTTTTTTTTTACTTTATTTATTTTTTTTTAGTTCCCTCCCCTCCCCGAGACTCCATATGAAAACCGGAGTCTTTGTGGGGGAGGGGGTGTCACCGCCGTTGCAGAGTGCAGTGCCGGCATTGCACTGCCACCCGCATGTGCCCCGACGGTGAGAGCGCTCAGGCAGGAAGTTGCTGGGACTGGGAGCTGTACGGAACCCGCACTTCCGGTTTCGTACAGCAGCTCTTTCCTTCCTGTCCCGCGGTGGCGGTGAGATGGATCCGGAGGATGGGGAGCCGGCGGAGGTGCAGCGGGTAGAGGCGCAGCTGGGGACCCCGCACTCCGCTGCAGCTACTGCCGGAGATCCTGGTGGAGATCCTCCCCTGCCTGTCCGGCACTGAGCTGCCGCTACTCGCCCTGCTGTGCCGGAAGTTCCCCCAGATCCTCAGCACAACCTGGAGGAGACTGTGCAAACACGGTGAGGCTCGGACACCGTGGAGGGGCGGGAACAGGAACACCGGGGAGGAGATGGGGCTACAAACAGTAGGGGATCTGTCCACAACGGGGGGAACTGTCCACACCAGCGGGATCTGTCCACACCAGCGGGATCTGTGCTCACTCAGGGGATAGAGGATAAGAGCAGCAGCAGGTGGGACAGAGGAGATGAGGATGAGGGTGCAGGACAGAGGAGCAGCAGGAGGGACAGATGAGAGGAGGACCGGGGTGCAGGAGGACAGAGGAGCAGCAGGAGGGACAGAAGAGAGGAGGACAGGGGTGCAGAAGGAAAGAGGAGCAGCAGGAGGGGCGGAGAAGAATGGGGGTGCAGGAAGGACAAAGGAGAGGAGGATGGGGGTGCAGGAGGGACAGAGGAGAGGAGGACGGGGGTGCAGGAGGGACAGAGGAGAGGAGGATGGGGGTGCAGGAGGACAGAGAAGCAGCAGGACGGACAGAGGAGAGGAGGACAGGGGTGCAGGAGGGACAGAGGAGAGGAGGATGGGTGTGCAGGAGGACAGAGGAGCAGCAGGAGGGACAGAGGAGAGGAAGACCGGGGTGCAGGATGACAAAGGAGCAGCAGGAAGACAGTTGAGAGGAGGACGGGGGTGCAGGAGGGACGGATGAGAGGAGGACAGGGGTGCAGGAGGGACAGAGGAGCAGCAGGAGGGACAGATGAGAGGAGGACGGGGGAGCAGGAGGGACAGAGGAGAGGAGAACAGGGGTGCAGGAGGATAGAGGAGCAGCAGGAGGGACAGATGAGAGGAGGATGGGGTGCAGGAGGGACAGAGGAGAGGAGGACGGGGGTGCAGGAGGGACAGAGGAGCAGCAGGAGGGACAGATGAGAGGAGGAAGGGGTGCAGGAGGGACAGAGGAGAGGAGGACGGGGGCGCAGGACAACAGAGGAGCAGCAGGAGGGACAGATCAGAGGAGGACCAGGTGCAGAAGGACAGAGGAGCAGCAGGAGGGACAGATGGAGAGGAGGACAGGGGTGCGAGGGACAGAGGAGCAGCAGGAGGGACAGATGAAAGGAGGACGGGGAGCAGGAGGGACAGAGGAGAGGAGGACGGGGGCGCAGGAGGACAGGAGCAGCAGTAGGGACAGAGGAGAGGAGGACAGGGGTGCAGGAGGATAGAGGAGCAGCAGGAGGGACAGAGGAGAGGAGGACAGGGGTGCAGGAGGGACAGATGAGAGGAGGACGGGGCGCGCAGGAGGACAGAGGAGCAGCTGGAGGGACAGATCAGAGGAGGATCGGGGTGCAGAAGGACAGAGGAGCAGCAGGAGGGACAGATGAGAGGAGGACGGGGTGCAGGAGGGATAGAGGAGAGGAGGATGGGGGTGCAGGAGGACAGAGGAGCAGCAGGAGGGACAGAGGAGAGGAGGATTGGGGTGCAGGAGGACAGAGGAGCAGCAGGAGGGACAGAGGAGAGGACGGGGTGCAGGAGAACAGAGGAGCAGCAGGAGGGCAGAGGAGAGGAGGGCGGGGTGCAGGAGGACAGAGGAGAGGAGGACGGGGGCGCAGGAGGACAGAGGAGCAGCAGTAGGGACAGAGGAGAGGAGGACAGGAGTGCAGGAGGGACAGAGGAGAGGAGGATGGGGGTGCAGGAGGACAGAGGAGAGGACGGGGGTGCAGAAGAATAGAGGAGCAGCAGGAGGGGCAGAGGAGAGGAGGACGGGGGTGCAGGAGGGACAGAGGAGAGGAGGACGGGGGTGCAGGAGGACAGAGGAGCAGCAGGAGGGGCAGAGGAGAGGAGGATAGAGGAGCAGCAGGAGGGACAGAGGAGAGGAGGATAAGGGTGCAGGAGGAGAAAGGAGCAGCAGGAGGGGCAGAGGAGAGGAGGACAGGGGTGCAGGAGGACAGAAGAGCAGCAGGAGGGACAGATGAGAGGAGGACAGGGGTGCAGGAGGACAGAGGAGCAGCAGGAGGGACAGAGGAGAGGAGGACAGGGGTGCAGGAGGGACAGAGGAGCAGCAGGAGGGACAGATGAGAGGAGGACGGGGAGCAGGAGGGACAGAGGAGAGGAGGATGGGGGCGCAGGAGGACAGGAGCAGCAGTAGGGACAGAGGAGAGGAGGACAGGGGTGCAGGAGGATAGAGGAGCAGCAGGAGGGACAGAGGAGAGGAGGACGGGGGTGCAGGAGGGACAGATGAGAGGAGGACGGGGGCGCAGGAGGACAGAGGAGCAGCTGGAGGGACAGATCAGAGGAGGACCAGGGTGCAGAAGGACAGAGGAGCAGCAGGAGGGACAGATGAGAGGAGGACAGGGGTGCAGGAGGGACAGAGGAGTAGCAGGAGGGACAGATGAGAGGAGGATGGGGGTGCAGGAGGGACAGAGGAGAGGAGGATGGGGGTGCAGGAAGACAGAGGAGCAGCAGGAGGGACAGAGGAGAGGAGGATTGGGGTGCAGGAGGATAGAGGAGCAGCAGGAGGGACAGAGGAGAGGACGGGGTGCAGGAGAACAGAGGAGCAGCAGGAGAGGCAGAGGAGAGGAGGGCGGGGGTGCAGGAGGGACAGAGGAGAGGAGGACGGGGGCGCAGGAGGACAGAGGAGCAGCAGTAGGGACAGAGGAGAGAAGGACAGGAGTGCAGGAGGACAGAGGAGAGGACAGGGGTGCAGGAGAATAGAGGAGCAGCAGGAGGGGCAGAGGAGAGGAGGACGGGGGTGCAGGAGGGACAGAGGAGAGGAGGACGGGGGTGCAGGAGGACAGAGGAGCAGCAGGAGGGGCAGAGGAGAGGAGGATAGAGGAGCAGCAGGAGGGACAGAGGAGAGGAGGATAAGGGTGCAGGAGGAGAGAGGAGCAGCAGGAGGGGCAGAGGAGAGGAGGACAGAGGTGCAAAAGGACAGAAGAGCAGCAGGAGGGACAGAGGAGAGGAGGACAGGGGTGCAGGAGGACAGAGGAGCAGCAGGAGAGGCAGAGGAGAGGAGGACAGGGAGCAGGAGGACAGGAGCAGCAGGAGGGACAGAGGAGAGGAGGACGGGGGTGCAGTAGGACAGAGAAGCAGCAGGAGGGACGGAGGAGAGGACGGGGGTGCAGGAGGACTGGGAATGTGGCTGGCGCTGTGTGTGGTGATAATGACGGCTGTACCATGTGTCTGCCTCCATGCAGCTGCCACCACCTTCCTGTGTTGGCAGGGTGTGGCATGCTGGGAGTTGTAGTTTTCCTGCCTGTCCCAGGATGTTGGGTGCTGGGAGTTGTAGTTCTCCCAGGTGGGCTCAGTGTTGTCTTGCCGCCTGTCTGTGGCCTGTCTGTCTCTTCTGGGATGTCCTTAGCTTTGTGCTGTGCACAGACAGGGTACCACCATCTCCCTAGCTCTGTGCTGTGCATAGACAGTGTACTACCATCTCCCTAGCTCCGTGCTGTGCACAGACAGTGTACTACCATGTCCTCAGCTCCGTGCTGTGCATAGACAGTGTACCACCATGTCCTCAGCTCCGTGCTGTGCACAGACAGTGTACCACCATGTCCTCAGCTCCATGCTGTTCACAGACAGTGTACCACCATGTCCCCAGCTCCCTGCTGTGCACAGTGTACCACCATGTCCCCAGCTCCTGCTGTGCATAGACAGTGTACCACCATGTCCTCAGCTCTGTGCTGTGCACAACAGTGTACCACCATGTCCTCAGCACTGTGCTGTGCACAGTGTACCACCATGTCCTCAGCTTCGTGCTGTGCACAGTGTACCACCATGTCCTCAGCTCAGTGCTGTGCACAGTGTACCACCATGTCCTCAGCTCCGTGCTGTGCACAGTGTACCACCATGTCCTCACTCTGTGCTGTGCAGTGTACCACATGTCCTCAGCTCCGTGCTGTGCACAGACAGTGTACCGTACACTGTCTGTGCACAGCACAGAGCTGAGGACATGGTGGTGCACTGTCTGTGCACAGCATAGAGCTGAGGACATGGAGGTGCACTGTCTGTGCACAGCACGGAGCTGAAGACATGGTGGTACACTGTGCACAGCACGGAGCTGAGGACATGGTGGTACACTGTCTATGCACAGCATGGAGCTGAGGACACGGTGGTGCACAGTCTCCCGCCGCCTTAAAATCGGTCTGTTTCTCATCCAGGAGTCGGACAAGTGACATCCGTTTTTGGTCCATTTGGCAACTGCTGTGCGAGTGTCTGACATTTCTCTCAGATCTGTGTGCAATCTGTTCTTTCCTCAGCAGCTATTACTGTAGAATCATTTACAGGAACATGTTACAGTGTTCTCAGTTACAGAATGATAATGTATCCATGGAAAAAACTTATGCCTCTTGGATGGTCCGTGTGCTGTCTGTGATTTTGTCGGACCCATAGATTTGCATTGGTGAGTCTCGCTCGTGAATCGCAGACTGTCGCAGAATGTTGCGACATTTTTCTCATCCAGTATCTGGCTGAGAAAAAAGCGTCCAACACTCGACAGTCTGCTCTCAGACATTGGTTAACATTGGTCCGAGTGCAATGCGATAAAATCAGACGTTGCACTTGTCCGAGTTTCACGCCAGTGTGTCCGTACCCTAATAATAAAATCCATATAGTAATTCTACAATGTCTGCTGGACATGGTAGGGGGAGGGTTTATGGCTCAGTTAGTACACACCATACTTCATGGTATGGGGAGGGTGTATGGCTCAGTTAGTACACTCCATACTTCATGTTATTAACCAGTTAATGCTCTCTTGTTCACCGCACTGCAGTGTCAAAAGAGGAAGACAGCGAGACAGGCAGTGACATGGCATCAGAGAGCCCCTGACCTCGAAATAGAAGATCCTCAGATCCTGGTATTGTGACATAATATTAAGAATAATATTTTTTGCACTTATATTACACTATGAACTCCATAGCACTTTACATACATGATCAACACTATCCCCATTGGGGCTCACAATGTAAACATCCTATCAGTATGTCTCTGAAGTGTGGTTGGACAAACCTATTATATGTACTACATGATGAAATGTGGGGGGGAGAAGCTACATGAAGCTTGAGGGGAAGGCCGCGACTAGGGGGGAAGATTGTCTGTGATGGGGAGTGGCCACAATGGGGGAGGAGCCATGATGGGGAAGGGCTGCAACGGGGGGAGGACCTGTGATGGCGGGGGGGGGGGGGGCGACCACTGACTGTGCCTAGGGCAGCAGGAACTCCAAATACGGCCCTGACTACAATAGGTGCAAGGGTTGCAATCACACCCGCACCATGGAGCCTAGAGGACCCCAAAAGTCCCTTTGGCCTATAGAAAATACTAATGCTATTAAAGATTTGTAATAATTGGGGGCCCCTTTGAAGCTTTTGCATCGAGGCTCATGAGCTTCAAGTTACACCACTGGTTTTCAGTTTAATGTTTATTTCTTTGTCGACAAATGTTTGTCTGTTCCCTTTCATGTTTTTATTTTGAAGCCTTTTCCTCTTTTGTTGAATGGGTAGTGGCGGTTCAATCCATGAGGGGTGGCCTAGCCCAATATTTAGATGATTTTTTTCTTTGTTGGTCCCAGAGAGTATGATGTGTGTTTTCATCTGTTGTATATGTTATTGGGAGTTTGTGAATATTTTGTCATCCCTGTAGCCAAGGGTAAGACAGTGTTATCGTACAGTTGCATTAAATTCTTAGGTATTGTTATTGATACAGTTAAAGGTGAATGTCGGGTAACGGTTGCAAAAATGATTAAATGTAAAGATGCATTAAGCAAATTATGTGATCAAAAAGCCACTGTTAATGAAGTAGAATCTGTGTTGGTTCTACTTGCTTTTGCCTCATGGTTATGCCTATGGACAGAGTATTTTGTAGATTAGCCTTACAAATTGCTGGTATCAGGAACCCGCCTTTTCATGTGCAACTTACCAAAGCGATTAGAGAGGATTTTGAGGTTTGGCTCGAACTAATGGATGCTTTTACTGGAACGGAATTATGGCAGGATTCTTTTACAGAATCTGACATGTTAAACATGTTCACAGATGTATCTGGTTCAATAGGTTTTGGTGTATTTTGGAATGGGAAGTGGTTGCAGGCAGTTGGCATAGTACTTGGCATGTAAATGGTGAAAAATGTGGTGTTGATTGAACTTTTCCAGTTAATAGGGGCAATAGTCTTATGGGGTCGGTTCTTTCAAAATAAACGTTTTAGGTTAAAATCTGACAATTTAGGTGTAATCTTTGCCATAAATACTCATAATCTAAATGCAATCTGGTGGTGAGTTTATTCAGGCACTTAGTTTTATTGTAAATTAAAACCTACAATTTGGACTAAAACGTTCTTCTGGATCACAGAATCTGTCGTGTAGGGAGAAACGCGTCCACGTCGAGGGTGTAGGTTGCGGTCCTGAGGGCACTCTTTCCCCATCCATACTGCTCATATACAACCCTAAACATGTCTTAGGGTGCGTGCCCACATAGTGGTTTAACCTCGGTTTAGCAGCGAAAACCGCCGGCGGTTTAGCATAGCTTTTATTTAAATTGATGTAAATCCTACTCTACTCTACTCAGTAAATATTGTAGTGAAATAAAAAAATAAAGCTGCAGAATAGTTTTTTTGGCCTCTGTAACGTTGCAATAAAATGCAATAAGAGGCGAAAAAAACATCGTATCTACCCAAAAATTATATCAGTAAAAACCTCAGCTCAGGGCCTAAAAAACAAGCCCTCACATAGCCCCAGATATTGAAAAATTACAGCATTACGGCTACGTTGACACGCTGTGCATTTGCAGCGATTTGGCTTCCCAGCAAAATCAGTGCATTTCCCGATTTTGCGTTCAGACACTCCGTCATTTTGCAGATGTGTTTTCACTGGAAAGTGGATCCTCAAAAAGAATTAACATCAACTCTTTAGCTCTTTTCCATTGCCCTCACTGTAGAATGGGCTAAAAAAAAGCGGACCCTCGAAAGCGCAATGTATGAATGAAGAAGCTATGCCAAGTAATCATTATATTGTATATATATATATATATATATATATATATATATACTAGATGGGCGATGTCACAATGGGGCGAGCTGTGTGGCGTTGGGGGCAGCGGAAGTACCTGCAGTGTACACAGCCCCAGAGAATTAATGCTTTCAGCTTATGATTCAGGACGCAGGCAGGGGTGAAACTAGCCCCTCTGCTGCCTGAGGCAAACTGCTAAATGGCGCATCCCATAACATCCCACCCCACCCCCAGCCCCGCTAGTAATTTTTTTTTAATCGTTAAAAATAAATCTGGTTCATACAGATTTATATCTATCCTGTAAAAATTATCAAAATAGTGGACATTTTAGTTTACAGAAACAGAAAAAAAGATGTCCACACAAGGATGTCAGCGCCATCACATGTACATACAAGAAGAATCCAGAACAAGGATCATTAATGGCGGCTTGGCACAAGCTACAGACACTTAATGACGACTGACAGAGCTGTGGTCCTGTAGGCAGACACAGTCCTGCATTCTGATAGCACAGGAGACAGTGCTGATTGCCAACCTCTGGCACACACTTACAAAACTCTGGACCACTGCCTGGCACTGACTAGTCAGACATGTCACCGTGCAGCACCGTCCACACACCACAGGTAACAACCTGCAGTCTGAACATCAACAAGCCGCCACTGCAATAAGCTGGAGAAATGGCGCTTCTCCTCCAACAGATCACGCTTCCTTCCGAATTGCTTAGCAAATCACAAGTGCTGCACACGGGGCTGTCTGGAATTAATAACAGGTCCTTCCTATTGGGTTGAGCAAAGGATGTGGGAGCGGGAAGGGGGAAGAGCACCACCGACCAACTGCTGATCAGGAGAAACATGGCTGGATGCCTGTCTGTATGAGGGGCGGCACTGGACCTGGTGTGTAAGTTATGGCCAATCAGTCCTGCAGCAGAGGGACAATGCATCCTACATCATACAAATCATGGAGCCCCAGAGCAGAAGTTCTAATCGGGCACCCCCAAAAAAAACAATATTTGGCTGGGTCACATAGGTACATCTCTCACAACATTTCAGCCTTCACAAAGTAATTTTCCTCCTATTCAGGCCCCTAGATTTCCCTTCCATTGCCCCATAAAGTGTGATGCCAATAAAAGTGCCCCAAAAAGTACCTCCTTCAACTACCCTAGTACAGTATGATCCCCAACTATGACCCCTGCCCATAATGGCCCCCAACACAGCCCTCAAATAGCCCTTCATAAAGTATAAAGGCTCCCTTGTAGCCCTCCATATATTATCATGCCTCCCACAGAGCCCTCCAAATATTATTATTGGCTCCATATAATATAATGTACCCCCATAGTATTCCACATAGTATATTACACCCCCAAATTCCTCCATATATTATGCACCACCATAGTCCTCCATATAATATAATGCACCCCCATAGTCCTCAAGATAGAATAATGCACCACCACAGTCCTCCATATAGTATATTGCACCCCATAGTCCTCCAAATAGCATACTGCACACCCTCAGACCTCCATATAGAATAATGCACCCCCACATTCCTCCATATAGAATAATGCACCCCCACAGTCCTCTATATAGTACAATGCACCCCACAGTCCTCCATCTAGAATGCACACCCAAAGTCCTCCATTTAGTATATTGCACGCCACAGTCCTCCATATAGTATAATGCACCCCACAGTCCTCTGTATAGTATATTGCACCCTTAAAGCATGACTTATAGTACGGTACAATACACCCCCACAGTCCTCCATATAGTATAATGCAGTGTACTCAATGATTAAGAAGAAAAAAGTAAATACCGTATATACTCGTGTATAAGCCGACCCGTGTATAAGCCGACCCCCCTACTTTTGCCCCCAAAACCTGGGAAAACTTATTGACTCGTGTATAAGCCGAGGGTGGACCCCAGCACAGGTATACAGCCCCCAGCAGTGTGGTATACAGGCCCCCCCAGTGGTAGTATACAGCAGCCTCCCCAGTGGTATGCAGGCCCCAGCAGTATATACAGCAGCCCCAGTGGTATACAGCAGCCCTTAAGTAGTACATAGCAGCCCCAGAGGTATACTCAGCAGCCCCAGCGGTATACACAGCAGCCCCAGGGGTATACACAGCAGCCCCAGGGGTATACACAGCAGCCCCAGGGGTATACACAGCAGGCCCAGGGGTATACACAGCAGCCCCAGGGGTACACAGCAGCCCCAGGGGTATACAGCAGCCCCAGGGGTATACAGCAGCCCCAGGTGTAGTATACAGCAGCCCCAGGGGTAGTACACAGCAGCCCCAGGGGTAGTACACAGCAGCTCCAGAGGTATATACAGCCCCAGTGGTATACAGCAGCCTCCCCAGTGGTATATACAGACCCCAGCATTATTACAGCAGCCGCCCCAGAGGTATACACAGCAGCCCCAGGGGTAGTACACAGCAGCCTCAGGGGTAGTACACAGCAGCCCCAGGGGTAGTACACAGCAGCCCCAGGGGTAGTACACAGCAGCCCCAGGGGTAGTACACAGCAGCCCAAGGGGTAGTACACAGCAGCCCCAGGGCTAGTACACAGCAGCCCCAGGGGTATACACAGCAGCCCCAGGGGTACACAGCAGCCCCAGGGGTATACAGCAGCCCCAGGGGTAGTATACAGCAGCCCCAGGGGTAGTACACAGCAGCTCCAGAGGTATATACAGCCCCAGTGGTATACAGCAGCCTCCCCAGTGGTATATACAGACCCCAGCATTATTACAGCAGCCGCCCCAGAGGTATACACAGCAGCCCCAGGGGTAGTACACAGCAGCCTCAGGGGTAGTACACAGCAGCCCCAGGGGTAGTACACAGCAGCCCCAGGGGTAGTACACAGCAGCCCCAGGGGTAGTACACAGCAGCCCCAGGGGTAGTACACAGCAGCCCCAGGAGTAGTACAAAGCAGCCCCAGGGGTAGTACACAGCAGCCTCAGGGGTAGTACACTGGCCCCCCTCACTGTTTGGCGCCCCCACCTCACAGGATGGCCCTCCCCGCATGTAGCACTGCGCATATACATTACCAGGCTATCAGCTGTCACCCTCCGGTGGCGATTCGCGGCTCCTGGCTCCGGCTTCCATCTTCATCTCTGTCTTCCTGCTTTGTGGTCGGGGCTCATCGCGATGACGTCATCGCGACGCCAGCCGGTCATGTGACATGCAGGAAGACATAGATGAAGATGGAAGCCGGAGCCGGGAGCCGCGAATCGCCACCGGAGGGTGACAGCTGATAGCCTGGTAATGTATATGCGCAGCGCTGCATGCGGGGGGGCCATCTTGTGAGGTGGGGGCGCCAAACAGTGAGGGGGTCCCGTATGACTCGCGTATAAGCCGAGGGGGGGACTTTTCAGCCCAATTTTTGGGCTGAAAAACTCGGCTTATACGCGAGTATATACGGTACCTCTCTTCTCCCTGCTCCAGTCTCCTCAGCATCTGCTCTGCAGGTCTCAGCACCGTGGGACTCACTGATGACATCATCGTGCCCCACTGTGCTGAGCTGCAGAGGACAGACAGCGGCGGCCGGGACTCGGGAGAAGAATGCTGCTGGCAGAGGTGGCTGGGACTATAGGAGAGGGAGCAGCATCCGCGGGAGGTTACCACTGGTACACACACCTCGTACGCACTCGGCTCCACTCCATACACCTCGTATACACTCGGCTCTGCTCCGTACACCTCATACACACACGGCTCCGCTCCGTACACCTCGTACACACGCGGCTCCGCTCCGTACACACTGGGCTCCACTCCGTACACCTCGTACACATGCGGCTCTGCTCAGTACACCTCGTACACACGCTGCTCAACTCCGTACACCTCGTATACACTCGGCTCCGCTCCGTACACCTCGTATACACTCGGCTCTGCTGGGTACACCTCGTACACACTCGGCTCCACTCTGTACACACTCGGCTCCACTCTATACACCTTGTATACACTCGGCTCTGCTCCGTACACCTCGTATACACGCGGCTCAGCTCCGTACACCTCGTACACATGCGGCTCTGCTCAGTACACCTCGTACGCAGTCGGCTCCGCTCTGTACACCTCGTACACACGCGACTCCGCTCTGTACACACGTGGCTCCGCTCCGTAGACCTCGTACACACGCGGCTCCGCTCCGTACACCTCGTACACACTCGGCTCCGCTCCGTAAACACGTGGCTCCGCACACATCGTACACACGCGGCTCCGCTCCGTACACACGTGGCTCCACTCCGTACACCTCATACACACTCAGCTCTGCTCCGTACACACGCGGCTCCACTCCGTACACCTCGTACACACGCGGCTCCGCTCCGTACACCTCGTACACACGCGGCTCCGCTCCGTACACCTCGTACACACGCGGCTCCGCTCCGTACACCTCGTACACACGCGGCTCCGCTCCGTACACCTCGTACACACGTGGCTCCGCTCCGTACACCTCGTACACACGCGGCTCCGCTCCGTACACCTCGTACACACGCGGCTCCGCTCCGTACACCTCGTACACACGCGGCTCCGCTCCGTACACCTTGTACACATGCGGCTCCGCTCTGTACACCTCGTACACACGCGGCTCCGCTCTGTACACCTCGTACACACTGGGCTCTGCTCCGTACACCTCGTACACACGCAGCTCCACTCCGTACACCTCGTACACACGCGGCTCCACTCCAAACACCTAGTACACACTTAGCTCCATACACCTTGTACATACAGGGCTCTGCTCCGTACACTACGTACACACGCGGCTCCGCTCCGTACAGCTCATACACGCACAGCTCCACTCTTTACACTTCATACACAAGCAGCTCTGCTACATTCACACTGTAAATCCCTCCTGATCCCACACATAAACTCACCTCATCCATTTCTTCACCTCTTCACTTCATCCTGCTTGGTGGAAGCTGCCCTGCATACTGGGAGATGCTGATCATGTGATCCATGACTCCTCCCCTCCATTGACATCATCACAGGTCCTGTAGGCACAGTTCCTGTGCAGCTCCACAGGTGGGCTCACACTGCAGGGGTGGGGATAACTCGGCGGCGGCGGTGGCCAGGAGTATAGTAGAGAGAGCAGCATCAGCAGGGGGCTGCACTACCACCAGACACCCCTGAAGATGCAGCACCCTGTCTTCTATCAGCCGCGCAGATCTAGCGAAGCCCCTGGGAGTGGGAGCAGGGCAGCAAATAACAGTGACAGCTGTCTCCCTGCGGCGCCCCCTGGAGCGTGGCGCCCTGTGCGGCCGCACAACTCGCTCATGCCAAAGGCATGATACAGCCTGGTAAGGATCGCTGGAACGTCGCTA
This sequence comes from Allobates femoralis, assembly GCA_033576535.1. Lineage (NCBI taxonomy): Eukaryota > Metazoa > Chordata > Amphibia > Anura > Aromobatidae > Allobates > Allobates femoralis. The sequence goes on from JARQOC010000003.1 coordinate 506,148,917, forward strand.
TGTGGTCACTGGTAAGATGTCAAACAGTCAGAGCTACTGAACGACACAGCAACGATACGGGTATAACAACCTCGGCTGTCATTGGGACCCTGTCACACAGCAGCTAGTCCGACGACTCAGACCTACGTGGCTGAATTCTGGGTCCCTAATGAGCTCGTTGTTAAGGCGTCAAACATACCAATGCATGCTGCCCACCGGGAACCTGACGATCAAAAAATGGTCCAGGCCATTCCGTCACGATCGGCAATGTCACAACAGGGGCCCGATTGCTGCTATGTGTCAAACATAGCGAGATCGCTGGCAAGATCGCTGTTTGCTCACAAAACCTGTGACAAAACAGCGACCTCGCTAGCAATCTCGCTAAGTGTGATGTGGCTTAACTCTAACTGGGAAAAATTATTAAGGAGGGAGGGGGCCATGTTTCAATGAAGCTCCCTCGCTATGCCCTCCAGTGGCTTTGGGCAGCAGCCTTTAAATAGTTATTTTATTATTAACCAATTATTAAAAGGGTGTAAGAAGGATTATTGTGGAAGGATGGTAGATGCCCAGTTACTCCTGAAATTCTAAGGAAGTTGTGTGACATGGTACAATTCTACTGTTTTAATCAATTTGCAGCTATATTATTTTCTACAGCTTTCTCACTTTTGTTCTTTGGTGCTTTACGTGTAAATTAATTATTGCTGCAGAGTAAGTACAAAGGTAAAGGTCTAAGTTTCTATAATGTATTTTTAAGTAATAATTATTTGATTGTAGCGTATGGGCAGGGCCCTCACTCCTCATGGTATCTGTTGATTTTTGTTATTACTCTGTATTGCCTCATACTGCCTGTACATATCCCCTCTGAGTTGTAAAGTGCTGCGGAATATGTTAGCGCTATATGATTAAAATTATGATTAAAATTATTATTTGATTGTAAAGATTATCAATTCTAAGACCGATCAGTTAGGTAAATGTATGTGCTTAAAACTAATGTGTTTATCCAGGAGCTTACATAGAAATAATAGGGTCCAATTGCAGAATTTCTAAACGCCTTCCCCACTAAAAATAATAATAATAATAATTCATAATATTCATCTGGGTCACTTAAAAACATTTCTCACAACTTTGCACCTCTTAAAAAGTAATTTTCTTCCTATTGAGCCCCTAGATTCCGCTTTCATTGCAGCCATAAAGTACGATGCCAACAAAAGTGTCCCACAAACACTGTATGATGCCCCCACAATTAATTCCACCACAGTACCCTCCACACACAGTATGATGATCCTACTATAATCCCCTTTAAATATCCTGGCTATGAATGGTGACCCCAGTACAGTATAATTCCCAATAGTGACCCCCACACAGCCCCCATGCAGTACAAAAGGCCTACATATAGTACTGTATAATGGCCCCTATTATCTCTCCACATAGTATAATCACCCCCACACAGCTGTCCGAACAGTATGATGGACCCCACACAAACCTTCACATAGTATAATTGCTTTCAAATATTATTGTGGAGCCCACTGGGACAAGGTACTCGGTACTGGACCGGGTTGCTGCAGGGGATGTCACGAAGGGCCTGGTCTGGACCGTGTCCCGGGTTCTGCAAGTAAAGGGGGATATTTACAAAGGATACCATTTCTCGTGACGCCACCCACGGTGTGTGGTCAATCATGGGACCACCGCTGCAGCTCTTCTTCTGCCAGGAGGATGGATGGGCTGCAGCCGGATGGATGAGCCCACAGCGGGTCGGGCTGCTCCTGACAGGAATGAAAGGTAATAAAACAGTTCTTTTTCCTGGAATTAGACACGGAAACAAAGACAGGGTTCACCGGGTTTACTCGTCAGTTCTCAGTAAGCAGCTCACAGCATTCATCAGTACAGTTCACTTCTTACACGGGTTACAGGCTTTCTACTCCGGGTTCCTCTAAACTCCCTGCAGCCAGGTTGTCTCGCTACGACCCCTCACTCTCTCTAGGGTTCTTTCCAGGCTTGGATCTCTCTCTTTGTGTCTCCGGACAGTGTAGTGGTAGCTCGGACCCTTGTGGGTCCTCCTGGTTGCCACTTTGCTGTTTGTCCTTTGGGTGGGAACTCCAACTTAGAATTGGAGCTCCCCATCGGTGAATCTGGGGATACCGGGTAGATCTTCAGTTCCCCGTCAGAGACGACTCTCTGCAGTCTGCCTAGCCACCAATAGTCGTCTCCTGCAAGACACTATCAGGCTCCCTCTTGACCCGTGTGATTCTGGCTTCAGTAGGGAAGGCTACTCCGCCGGGAGTTGGTCAGTGCTGCCGTATTCCTAGGACCCAGTGCTGCTGGTCCTTCTCTTTCCTCACACTCCCGGGGTGCTGGCTATGGACGAGCTTTCTCTCCATGGTTTCTCTGACTCTTTGGATTCTGCATCTCCATCAGCCCCATTCCTCCAGAATGTGTGCTTCTGTCTTTCCTGCTCGGCACCCTCTGGCCTACTCACTCCTTCCTCCTCCTCTTCCTCTATTTCTACCTTCTGTCACCTGACCTACTTGCTGTCCCACCCACTGTCCTCTAAACCCACCACCCCTTGCCCGCCTAGAGTTCCGGGCTCCGGGTTGGGTGCTGCCTCCTAGTGGTGTGTGGGATGTCTGTGAGGGTGTTTGTGTAAAAACTGTCTTCCTTCCTACCTGGCTGCAGTTCCCTATGTGGCCTCCTGGTCGCAGGGCCGCCACATTATAATGGCCCCACATAGTCCTCAATATGGTATATTGGATCCCCATAGTCCTCCATATAATATAATAGGCCTCACATTGCTCTCACTTATAATAATGCTTCCCAATAGTCCTCTCTATATAATGCACCCCCATAGTCCTCCATATAATATAATGAAACCTTCAAATAATATAATGCAGTGCCCATATATTATAACACAGTCTTCATAGTCTCTCATAGTCCTCATAATATAATGAAACCTCCAAATAATATAATGCAGTCTCCATATATTATAACAGTCTCCATAGTCCTGCAGACTCTATAATCCTCCATCTAAAATATATAAACTGTGTGCAGAATTATTAGGCAAGTTGTATTTTAGAGGATTATTTTTATTATTGATCAACAACTATGAACCAACCCAAAAGACTCATAAATATCAAAGCTTAATATTTTTGGAAGTTGGAGTGTTTTTTGTTTAGATTTGTCTATCTTAGGAGGATATCTGTTTGTGCAGGTAACTATTACTGTGCAGAATTATTAGGCAACTTAATAAAAACCTAATATATTCCCATCTCACTTGTTTATTTTCACCAGGTAAACTAATATAACTGCACAAAATTTAGGAAAAAACATTTCTAAGGGTGCTTTCACATCAGCGTTTTTCGTAATTCGCGGCAGATGCGGTGAAAAAACCGCATCTGCCGCGATTTCCGCATAACCGTTCCACTTGCGGCACGGTTGCGGTTTTTCCCATAGGAAGTATAGGGGACTTGCGGCAGATGCGGCAAGTGCGGTTTTGCACTTGCGGCAGGTGCGGCAGCGAAAAAAACCGCGGTCAGCCGCGGTTTTTTTCGCGGCCGCACCTGCCGCAAGTGCAAAACCGCACTTGCCGCACCTGCCGCAAGTACGCCTATACTTTGCATAGAAAAAAACGCAACCGCGCCGCAAGTGGAACGGTTATGCGGCAATCGCGGCAGATGCGGTTTTTTCACCGCATCTGCCGCGAATTACGAAAAACGCTGATGTGAAAGGGCCCTTACATGCAAAAACAAAACACAAAAAAAATTAGTGACCAATATAACCACCTTTCTTTATGATGACACTCAACAGCCTTCCATCCATAGAATCTGTCAGTTGCTTAATCTGTTTACAATCAACATTGGGTGCAGCAGCCATCACAGCCTTCCAGACACTGTTCCGAGAGGTGTACTATTTTCCCTCCCTGTAGATCTCACATTTTAGGAGGGACCACAGGTTCTTTATAGGGTTCAGATCAGGTGAACAAGGGGCCCATGTCATTATTTTTTCTTCTTTTAGACTTTTACTGGCCAGCCACGCTGTGGAGTAGTTGGATGCATGTGATGGAGCATTGTCCTGCATGAAAATCATGTTTTTCTTGAACGATACAGACTTCTTCCTGTACCACTGCTTGAAGAAGTTATCGTCCAGAAACTGGCAGTAGGTCCAGGAGTTGAGCTTCACTGCATCCTCAACCCGAAAAAGTCCCACAAGTTCATCTTTGATGTTAGCAGCCCATACCAGTACCCCACCTCCACCTTGCTGGCGTCAGAGTCAGAGTGGAGCTCTCTGCCCTTTACTGATCCAGCATCTGGCCCATCCATCTGGCCCATCAAGAGTCACTCTCATTTCATCAGTCCATAAAACCTTTGAAAAATCAGTCTTAAGATATTTCTTGGCCCAGTCTTGACGTTTTATCTTATGTTTCTGGTTCAAAGGTGGTCTTTTTCAGCCTTCCTTACCTTGGCCATGTCCCCGAGTATAGTACACCTTGTGCTTTTTGATACTCCAGTAACGTTGCAGCTCTAAAATATGGCAAAACTGGTGGCAAATGGCATCTTGGCAGCTTCATGCTTGATTTTCCTCAATTCACTGTGTTTATTGGATATTCGCATCTGTCCTATATGCCAGCAAAGGAGATGTATGCTCGGCTGATGCAGTGGATGGCAGTGCAGTGGTGATTGCTCATCCACCAATCAGGCGTACTTCTGACACAATGCCAATTTAGGGTGGTGATGCGCAATTGTTTGGGTTTGATGAATAAATATATTTCCACTCACTCCTTTAGATCTGCACTAAATAAGCAGCTGTGTGTTTGGCCAGCCAAGTCTATGGATACTATGAAAGATAGAATTGTATATCTAGGCACACCTATAGCGCTAAAGATACTAAAAAAAGCGAACAATGTCAAAATTGCAATGAACAGGGGTGTGGCCTAGCTCTTCATGCTGTAGGTCTCATACAGCGGGAGCTCCGTGCACTGGGACTGAAACACGGCAATAATCTGCGCACCTGAAGCTCTCCTCCGGGTGCCTGACGCGTTGGTGAGTGAATGGGGAAAACTGGAACCGGCTCCTGCAATCCTCCAGGCCGGATTGATAATTTCTTCTCGGGCCCCCCCTGCTCTCCTCAGATTTCCAAGATGGCGCCGCCATCCCCCAGGGCTTCCCGCTTTGCGAGCCAGTCCTCTCAGCCTGCTGCAGCAGCCAGTGTGAATGCTCACCCTGACTCCCCTGTCACAGCTGCAGTACTCCGGAGCATGTTGGAAGATCTTAGATCTTCATTACAAGCAGATATGCGCGGGATGGTGGCAGAACTTAGAGGGGATGTCGAGGAACTTGGGGACGCACAGACAGATTGGAGCGCGAGATAAAGGAGTTGGCTGCTTCTCATAATGCTTTATGGGACTCACATGAGCTATTACAATCACTGGCAACTAAGACCCAAGCCAAAACCCTGGACCTGGAAGACAGGTCCAGGAGGAATAATGTCAAACTCAGAGGCATTGATGAGTCTGTCTCTGCTCTGGACTTGAAGGAATTCCTGCAAAGCTTCATCTCTGCTGTATTACCCCAGCTCTCTAAGACTGATATTATAATCGACAGGATACACCGGATCCCTAAGCCCCAGGGTCTAGGTCCTTCAATACCTAGAGATGTATTAGCATGTATCCACTTTTTTGACATTAAGGAGGATTTCTTGCAAGCACTAAGGAGTAAACCAGATCTGCCTGACCGTTTTGCACAGATTGCTGTCTTCCCTGACCTCTCACCGGGGACCTTGGCACTCCGTAGAGCTTTTATGCCCTATACAGCCGTGCTGAGAGACAAGGGGATCCCGTACAGATGGGGATTCCCCACAAAACTTCTCATTCGCAAAGATGGGGTAACCACCACCTGCATCACCCCATCCCAGGCTGCCAAGACTCTTGTTCGGTGGGGCCTCAAGCCCCCTGGTTCCTGGTCGACTTGTTTCTACAGCTTATGTATGAGTATTTCAGTGTATTCAGTGAATGTGAATGGGCTTAACTCCCCAGCAAAGAGATCAGTGGTCTGGAGACAGCTGGGAAGGGGACGCTATGATATAGTCTGTCTTCAGGAGACGCACCTCCTGGAGCAAGATAATGCACGTATGTCTTCGCAGCAGTTCCCGTATCGTTACTTTGCTAATGATCAAGTGAAAAAAGCAGGGGTAGCCATTTTTTTAGCAGGTCATTAGCATTTCAGGAAGTACGCTCCATCATTGATCCACAGGGTAGATTTCTCATCGTCCTCTGTCTCATCAACTCTGTCCCGTATACTGTGATCTCACTTTATGCCCCTAACTGTGGTCAATTAAGGTTTTTACGTAGTGTCTTCCAGACCTTGGGTACTATCCATCATGGGTATAAGGTGGTTGCAGGGGATTTCAATATCCCTATGTCTAAAATCTTAGATTGCTCTGCCTCTTTGGCTTCAAGAGGCGAAATGGCTCCACTTGTGAGCTCTCACCACCTTCAAGATGTTTGGAGGTATATCCACTGTGGCGAACATGACTATACCTTTATGTCCCCAAGGCATGGAACATGCAGTAGAATTGATTACATTTTGATTGATGATGTTGCTCTTCCTCACTGTACCTCTGCCACCATAGGCAACATCTCATGGACTGATCACGCACCAGCATCAGTGATCCTGGAGGACCCTCAGGCTATTAAACCTCCCTCACATTGGCGACTAAATTAATATCTTCTCTCGAATCAGGATAGTTCACAGCAGATTGAACGGGCTTTGAGGGAGTTTTTTGTATCCAACGACACTGGGGAGGTGCAAGATGACTCCTTGTGGTTTGCACATAAGGCCGTAATTCGGGGTCTGTTCCTCAAAATAGCAGTAACGATGAAAAAGAAATTTAACTCCTCTCCCCATGCGGCCCTGTCTGCCCTTGCACTGCTGGAGGCCCGCCATAAGACTTCCCCCTCCCCACAGCTTATTTCTGAAATCTCTCAGGCCAGATTGAATGTTCGGCATCTACTTCTTCATAAAGCTGAGCATGCGCTTAAAAAATCTCGTGCCAAATTTTATTCAATGGGCGATAGAGCTGGGACCCTCCTCGCCAGGCGGGTCAAAAAATGGGAAGTACAGATGAAAATCCTTTTTCTGCTTAAACCAGATGGTACCCGAATAAACAACCCTATTCAAATTGCTGAGGAATTTGCCTCTTTTTATTCCTCTCTATACAATCTTAATTTGGACCCCTCTCTGGCCCAACCTACCCCGACCTCTATCAATGCCTTTTTAGACAAGGTCAAACTCCCATGTCTCACCCCTGACCAGTTGGCCTCCCTTAATGCCCCAATCTCCGAATCTGAGGTTTGCCAGGTGATACGGGATTCTAAAAAACGCTCTACCCCTGGTCCTGATGGATTCCCTTTTAGATATTACTCCCAATTTCAACTTATTCTCGCCCCGTTTCTCACACGTTTATTTTCCTCCTCGATTTCTTCTGGTGCCATCCGCAAAGAGGGCTTGGAGGCTGCCATAGCAACACTCCCTAAGCCTAGGAAACCCACTACTTCCCCCGGGAACTTTCGTCCCATTGCTTTACTAAACTGCGATGTCAAAATCTACGCAAAGCTTTGGGCTAATAGGTTAATGACAGTGCTCCCATGCCTAATTCATCCCGACCAGGTTGGGTTTGTCCAGGGGAGGCAGACTAGGAATGGGACTAGACGCCTGATCGACATGCTAGATGTGGTGGAGAGGGGGCTCCTCCCCAGTGTATTCCTGTCTCTTGACGCTGAAAAGGCGTTTGACAGGGTACACTGGGGACATATCGAGAGCACACTATATAGATTTGGTTTGGCGGGCCAGATTGTTAGAGCTATAATGACTTTATATACCAACCCTTGTGCCTCGGTTCGCGCGTCGGGGTTTTCGTCCCATATTTTTCTATCTTTAATGGTACCCGTCAGGGTTGCCCCCTCTCCCCTCTCATCTTTGCGTTGGTCATGGAACCCCTAGCTGCTATGATTCGACAATCTCCCGAAGTTAGGGGAGTGAGGGTGGGAAAGACCGAACATAAGGTGGGGTTATATGCAGACGATGTTGTCCTCACATGTTCTGAACCCTTTGACTCCCTCCGTGGCCTCACCTCTATCTTAAACCAATTTTCGGAAGCATCCTTCTATAAACTTAACCTAACTAAATCATATCTTTTCCCGCTCTTTCTCTCTGTCCCGCTTCAGCTACAGATTAAGTCTCAATACCCCTTTTTATGGTCTCCCCTTGGCTTTTTCTATTTGGGCATTCAAATTACCCATCTTTCAGACATTGTTCGAATTAACTGTGAAGCCACACCATAAAGAGGAACATTGATCAATTCTCCATCCCCTTTCTCTCCTGGATGGCGAGAATTCAAATAACTAAAATGATGCTCCTTCCCAAGCTGTTATACCTCTTCAGATGTCTGCCACTGTCTATTCCTTCCAAACTAATTTCGGCCTTTCAGTCTGCTGTGGATCGTTTTATCTGGAATAAAAAGCCACATAGAATCAAACGTCAAATTATGACCCTGCCTTACGCTGGGGGAGGTCTGGGGGTTCCCAGGGTGCTGTTTTATCATAAGGCTGCTTTGCTGGAGCCACTAAAGCTCTGGTGGGAGGGTGATTCGGTTTTCCCTTGGTTCCAAATTGAGTCACACTATGCCCCCCGACACTTTCTTAAGCTTTTGTTAGAGCAACAATTGCTATGCCCATCTTCCCTTTGCCCCCATCTTCGGTCAATTAAGGCCGCTCTTAGATTATGGGTTTTACTGGCCCCTTCCCACCTTCCATTTTTGTATCCCCATATTTCTATAAAAGCTCTTGAGTGCTCGATAGATAATTTATCCCTGAGGGTATGGAGGGACTGCGGTATACTGAAGGTCTCTGATCTATTTTGTCCTGAGGGGATGTTGTCTTTTGAGGACTTGAAACTCCGGTTGGCCCTGCCACAGACGGCGTTGTTCCAGTATTTTCAACTTCGAAGTCTGTTGCAGAGCTTTAAACCTCTCATGACTCGGGAAGGTCTCATCGACACACCGATCCAGAGATTCTTTAAACCCCTAGCATATTTATCTCATGGGATCTCCATCTTATATCAAGCACTTTTGCTACATGGAGTGGGGGCTAAATTTCCCTTTATGCCGTCCTGGGAATCCTCCCTCTCATTTTCAGCATCACCTGATGAGTGGCGCTTGGCTCTAACTCACCCTGTCGGCTTTACATCTTGCATTAACCATCTAGAGCAGGCCAAAAAAATTCAGCTACTGTGGTATATCACCCCGACGCGGATGGCTAAATTCAACAACTCCTTCTCGGCTTTGTGTTGGAAGGGGTGCTCTGCGAGGGGTTCGCAAGCTCATGTCTGGTGGAGTTGCCATTATATTCAAATCTTTTGGCATCAAGTAGAAGACCTACTTGCAGAGGTGACCCAGCTCCCTTTTTCTTTGACTGGACTGCTGGCGGTGTTGGGTATAGGGTTAGCAGACTTCCCACCCCCTCTGAAACCGATTATCGCTAATGTTTTGGTGGCCGCTAGACAATGCATCTCCAGACATTGGAGGGCGGCCTCAGTTCCCTCCAGGCCTGAACTTCTCACTACCCTTAACACACATTTGAGCTATGAGTTAATGCTTGCTGGAACCCTATCTAAAAAGAACAAGGTTCTGGCCTGGTGGGACCCCTGGCTCTCCTCTGCTCACATTGCTACTCATTTGCTGATTGGGTATAAGTAGAACCTTCCTTTACATTCCCCAATGATTCATTGTATATTATGACCCTGCGGTTTCCAATGGCATGAATTTTTTCGTGTTTAATTTTAATTAATTAAGTTTAATTAAGCTTGCACCTTCTTTGTAAATTTCCCTTCCCCCTCCATATCCTCCTCCCCCCTTGCTTTTTGTATGTATAACCCTCACCCTTCTTGATTGTCGTTTGGTTGTGTGAGCTTTATGGACTCGTGATTTTATTTGTACTCTGTTATACCTTCAATAAAAATTTGACTGGTTTAAAGAAAAAGTTGCAATGAACAAAAATCCTTTTGTCACAATTCACATGGACCAACGTTTCGGCCAATTGGCCTTTTTCACAGATCTATTAGTAACAAACAGGAAATCACAGACAAAACACTGTATAAGTACAAGTTAACAAAAAATATAACTAGCATGTTACGTAAATTGTAGACAAATGGACCTGCTCATAAAAATAATTTTTACACGTCGACGGTTGGGGTGATTAATCATCATGGTTGTAGGGGACCTAAGGAGTGTGAAAAAAGGAAGAAAAAGGCAGGGCAAAGTATCTATACTAAAGTAAAGGAGGCGGTACATAGCTCAAAAGAAGGGATAAGTATAAAAGGAATACCTCGTTCCATGTGAATATGAAGAAAATCTGACTCCTAAAAAGAATTGAAAACCTTCAATAAGTAAGTAACAAGGAAAATAGAAGTAATAAACAAAGTAAAAAGGAAAGCAAAATATCAGAAAGGACAGTCAGCGATAATCTAGTTAAAAAGGGGCTGAAAGAAAGTAATACAAGAGAACCAGGATGAATGGGGGAGCTCAAATAAAGTACAGAAGAAATACTAAACAGGATAAATGCGAGAGATATAGGAAAAACATTTTTTGGGACTGTACCTTTAAGACAGTGAGAATCAAAAAATATCACCGTATCGGTTCACAAATGGGTGGCAGCAACAGGAATCCTGGATCTAGGTAATATAGTATCTAGACGACAATTAATATATGTGTACTTAAAAAGGAATGGTATTACCAAAGACCAAGGTTAAACAAAAAGTGCAATCAGAGAGCTAGAATCATAAGGCAATGTAATTATTAGTGATGAGCGAGCATGCTCGCCACTACTCGGTACTCGCACGAGTATCACTGTACTCGGGCTACTCGCCAAGCACCGAGTAATCTCGCGATACTCGTGCTGTGCTCGTGGTCGTCATCTCTGCATGTTGGCGCTCTTTTGAGAGCCAGCCCACGTGCAGGGATTGGCTGGCAGACCACTGCAATGCCACAGCCCTGTTAGTTGTGGCATAGCAGTGATTGGCCGGCCTGCACAGCGTCACCGAGCCTTTATAACTCCCGGCGCGCTGTGCTCGGCACACAGCCATCCAGACAATGAGTGTAGGGAGAGTGTCTGCTGCTGCTTAGGGTCAGATTTGCGGCCCTTAGAGGTAGATCCGGAGCAGGGCTGCAAACTGCTGCTGACCACAACAGTCCTTCTCAGGACTAATCTAGGAGGATATAGGCAGGGTGATCCAGATCGGAGTCCAAGCTTTCCAGTGACCAGAACAGTCCTTCTCAGGACTAATCTAGGAGGATATAGGCAGGGTGATACAGATCGGAATCCAAGCTTTTCTGTGACCATTAGAGTCACCACACTCTTGAACTTACTACCTTAATACAGGTTAGGGACTAAAATCCTCTCCTGACACCATTACAGTCACCAGACAGGTGTACGTACTACCTTAATACAGGTTAGGGACTAAAATCCTCTCCTGAAACCATTAAAGTCACCAGACAGGTGTACGTACTACCTTAATACAGGTTAGGGACTAAAATCCTCTCCTGAAACCATTAAAGTCACCAGACAGGTGTACGTACTACCTTAATACAGGTTAGGGACTAAAATCCTCTCCTGAAAGCATTAAAGTCACCAGACAGGTGTACGTACTACCTTAATACAGGTTAGGGACTAAAATTCTCTCCTGAAACCATTACAGTCACCAGACTGGTGTACGTCATACCTTGATACAGGTTAGGGACTAAAATCCTCTCCTGAAACCATTACAGTCACCAGACTGGTGTACGTCATACCTTGATACAGGTTAGGGACTAAAATCATCTCCTGAAACCATTACAGTCACCAGACTGGTGTACGTCATACCTTGATACAGATTAGGGAACTAAAATCCTAATCTCTTGTGATCTCAACAGTCATCAGACTGGTGTACGTCATACCTTGATACAGGTTAGGGAACTAAAATCCTAATCTCTTGTGATCTGAACAGTCACCAGACTGGTGTACGTACTACCTTAATACAGGTTAGGGACTAAAATCCTCTCCTGAAACCATTACAGTCACCAGACTGGTGTACGTCATACCTTGATACAGGTTAGGGAACTAAAATCCTAATCTCTTGTGATCTCAACAGTCACCAGACTGGTGTACGTCATACGTTGATACAGGTTAGGGACTAAAATCCTCTCCTGAAACCATTACAGTCACCAGACAGGTGTACGTGCTACCTTAATACAGGTTAGGGACTAAAATCCTCTCCTGAAACCATTACAGTCACCAGACTGGTGTACGTCATACCTTGATACAGGTTAGGGAACTAAAATCCTAATCTCTTGTGATCTCAACAGTCACCAGACTGGTGTACGTCATACCTTGATACAGGTTAGGAAACTAAAATCCTAATCTCTTGTGATCTGAACAGTCACCAGACTGGTGTACGTCATACCTTGATACAGGTTAGCAAACTAAAATCCTAATCTCTTGTGATCTGAACAGTCACCAGACTGGTGTACGTCATACCTTGATACAGGTTAGGGACTAAAATCCTCTCCTGAAACCATTACAGTCACCAGACAGGTGTACGTACTACCTTAATACAGGTTAGGGACTAAAATCCTCTCCTGAAACCATTACAGTCACCAGACTGGTGTACGTCATACCTTGATACAGGTTAGGGAACTAAAATCCTAATCTCTTGTGATCTCAACAGTCACCAGACTGGTGTACGTCATACCTTGATACAGGTTAGCGAACTAAAATCCTAATCTCTTGTGATCTCAACAGTCACCAGACTGGTGTACGTCATACCTTGATACAGGTTAGCGAACTAAAATCCTAATCTCTTGTGATCTGAACAGTCACCAGACTGGTGTACGTCATACCTTGATACAGGTTAGGGACTAAAATCCTCTCCTGAAACCATTACAGTCACCAGACAGGTGTACGTACTACCTTAATACAGGTTAGGGACTAAAATCCTCTCCTGAAACCATTACAGTCACCAGACTGGTGTACGTCATACCTTGATACAGGTTAGGGAACTAAAATCCTAATCTCTTGTGATCTCAACAGTCACCAGACTGGTGTACGTCATACCTTGATACAGGTTAGGGAACTAAAATCCTAATCTCTTGTGATCTGAACAGTCACCAGACTGGTGTACGTCATACCTTGATACAGGTTAGCGAACTAAAATCCTAATCTCTTGTGATCTGAACAGTCACCAGACTGGTGTACGTCATACCTTGATACAGGTTAGGGACTAAAATCCTCTCCTGAAACCATTACAGTCACAAGACAGGTGTACGTACTACCTTAATACAGGTTAGGGACTAAAATCCTCTCCTGAAACCATTACAGTCACCACACTGGTGTACGTCATACCTTGATACAGGTTAGGGACTAAAATCCTCTCCTGAAACCATTCAAGTCACCAGACTGTTGTACGTCATACCTTGATACAGGTTAGGGAACTAAAATCCTAATCTCTTGTGATCTCAACAGTCACCAGACTGGTGTACGTCATACCTTGATACAGGTTAGGGAACTAAAATCCTAATCTCTTGTGATCTCAACAGTCACCAGACTGGTGTACGTCATACCTTGATACAGGTTAGCGAACTAAAATCCTAATCTCTTGTGATCTGAACAGTCACCAGACTGGTGTACGTCATACCTTGATACAGGTTAGGGACTAAAATCCTCTCCTGAAACCATTACAGTCACCAGACAGGTGTACGTACTACCTTAATACAGGTTAGGGACTAAAATCCTCTCCTGAAACCATTACAGTCACCAGACTGGTGTACGTCATACCTTGATACAGGTTAGGGAACTAAAATCCTAATCTCTTGTGATCTCAACAGTCCCCAGACTGGTGTACGTCATACCTTGATACAGGTTAGGGACTAAAATCATAATCTCCTGTGACCTCTACAGTCACCAGACAGTTGTCGCTCTATACAGGCAAAATGCGCAAAGGCGTTGGCAAGGGCGTTGGCAAGGAACAAGGAAGTGGACGTGATGGTGGTGCAGGCAGAGGCCGAGGTCGTGTGCAAGCACTAATTTCGCAACAACAAAGGGCCACATCTCCTCGCTCGCACGTCCTGTCCCAAATTCTTGGGGCCCGCAGCAGTACACCACTGTTGAACCAAGACCAGTGTCAACAGGTTGTTACTTGGATAGCAGATAATGCTTCAAGTCAGATGGGCACCTCCACAAACACCCTGTCTTCCACACGGTCAACTGTCAGTAGCCGTGATACTGCACCGCACATTTCCCAACCTGATCCTCCTTCCTACCACCTGGCCGAGTACACGTCCACGGACATTACTGATCCACACTAAGACACTCGGAAGAGCTGTTCACGTATCCATTCGCAGAATCTGGCCTGTCGCCCACCTCCTCTTGAAGTGGGTCATGAGGAGATGGTATGTACAGATGCCCAAATATTTGAGCAGCCACGTTATGACGAACGGAACGTTGTCAAAGTGTCTCAACAAGGGGTGGACGATGATGAGACACAATTGCCAGGAAGTCAGGAGGAGGATCAGGGTGCTGAAGAGGAAGACGACGTGGTGGATGATCCAGTAGCTGACCCAACATGGCAGGAGGATATGCAGAGCGAGGACAGCAGTGCACAGGGGGAGGGAGGCGTAGCATCCCAACAGGCAGTACGAAGCAGGGTTGCGTCCGCAGGCAGAAGGCAGGCAACCGTTCCCCGGAACAACAACACGACTCAAGGTGCCTGTGCAAATGTTCGGTCTTCCCGAGTCTGGGAGTTTTTTAAGTTGGCTCCAGAAGACTCTAAAAAGGCCATTTGCCACACCTGCCATGCCAGTATCAGCAGGGGTACGAAAACTAGCAGCCTGACCACCACCAGCATGATCAGGCACATGTCAGCCAAGCACCCGACTTTGTGGGAAGTACAACAGAGTCGAGGAGCGGTGCTTGCTGATGTCACTGCTACGTCTTCGCCTGTTGTGCGTGCGAGCCAATCCCCTGTCCATGCTGGCCGCGAACAAGCCTCCGGCCCTGCACCTGAAGTTGCCCACGCACAAATTACACCACCATCAAGCACGTCCTTGTCCCAGCGCAGCGTTCAATTATCCATTCAGCAAACATTTGAACGCAGGCGCAAATACGCTGCCAACGCCCCACATGCCACAGTCCTGAATGATCACATTTCGCGACTCATAGCGCTAGAAATGTTGCCTTTCCGGCTGGTGGAGACGGACGCATTCCGCGACCTGATGGCGGCTGCTGTCCCACGTTACTCGGTCCACAGCCGCCACTATTTCTCCAGATGTGCCGTCCCCGCATTGCATAACCACGTGTCCAACAGCATCACACGTGCCCTGAACAATGCTGTTTCAGCCAAAGTCCACCTAACCACAGACACGTGGACAAGTGCTTGTGGGCAAGGCCGCTACATCTCCTTGACGGCACACTGGATTAATATTGTGGAGGCTGGGACCCAGTCTGAGCGAGGGACGGAACACGTCCTTCCCACACCAAGGATAGCAGGCCCTACCTCTGTCAGGGTTTCACCGACACTCTACAGCTCCGGAATGTCATGCTCTTCAGCCTCCTCCTCCTGCGCATCCTCATCCACTGTACCCTCCACACCAGTCCCAAGCTGGAAGCACTGCAGCACTGCCTCTGCAAAGCGGCAACAGGCTGTGCTGAAGCTAGTCTGCATAGGTGACAAACCCCACAATGCAGAAGAGGTGTGGACAGCTCTGAAACAGCAGGCAGATCACTGGCTCACACCTCTGAACCTAAAGCCAGGAAAGGTCGTGTGTGACATGCCGAACCTGGTGGCAGCTTTGAGGCGAGGGCAGCTGACGCATGTTCCATGCGTGGCCCATGTGCTCAACCTGGTGGTTCAGAGGTTTGTGAAGTCATACCCAGAGGTGTCTGACCTGCTGGTAAAAGTTCGGCGTCTGTCTGCACATTTTCGCAAGTCACCTGCTGCTTCAGCCGGCCTTGCCGGCTTTCAGCGCCGTTTGCGTCTTCCGGCCCACAGACTGGTGTGTGATGTCCCCACGCGTTGGAATTCAACTCTGCACATGTTGGTCAGGATATGTGAGCAGAAGAGGGCAGTTGTGGACTACCTGCATCACCTAAGCCGTCGGGAAATGGGTCAAACTCCACACATAACACCTGAGGAGTGGAGATGGATGTCGGACCTATGCACCGTCCTCCAAAACTTTGAGGACTCCACCAAGATGGTGAGCGGCGATGACGCCATTATTAGCGTCACCATACCACTACTCTGCCTTCTAAAACGGTCTCTGCTGAAAATCAAAGAGGATGCATTGCAGGCCGAGCGCGATGACTTTGAGCAAGAAACAGTAGTGGGTGTGGGTGAAAACACACAGCCCAGCCTCATCTCATCACAACGTGCAGTGGAGGACTATGACGAGGAGGAGGAGGATGAAGACATGGAGCAACTCTCTGGCCAAATTGAGGATATGACATGCACACCAGTCATACCCTCGATTCAACGTGGCTGGCCAGAGGACAGGGGAGATGAGAGGAGGAGGAGGAGGAGGACAGCATGTTCAGTCATCGTGTTGGTCTGGATACTGAAGTGATGGCTGTTAAGAGTCTGGCGCACATGGCTGACTTTATGGTAAGCTGCCTGCCTGTGACCCTCGCGTTCAGAACATCTTGGCCGACAATCAGTACTGGTTGGCAACACTGTTAGACCCACGCTACAAGGAGAACTTTATGTCTCTCATTCCTGAGGCGGAGAGGTCAGCCAAAATGCAGCAGTTCCACAGGGCCATAGTCACGGAAGTAGTGAAATCATTCCCCTCACAAAACGCTAGCGGCATAGGTCAGGATTCGGTGGACAACCAAGGCGTACGGCCGAGAGGGGCACAAGTCCAATCCGCCAGAGGTAGGGGAACAGTCTTTATGATGTGGGACAGTTTTCTCAGCCCCTCACGTACCACAGCCCCTGAGGTGCGGGGTAGTGCCACCAGAAATGCTAAGTTTGGGCAGATGCTGAAGGAGTACCTTGCAGATCGAACAACTGTACTGCGAGATTCCTCTGTGCCTTTCAATTATTGGGTCTCCAAGCTGGACACGTGGCATGAATTGCTCTCTACGCCTTGGAAGTCCTGGCCTGCCCTGCCGCTAGCTTTTATCAGAGCGTGTTTTCAGTACTGCAGGTGGAATCATCACTGATAAACGCACCCGCCTGTCAACTGAAAATGCTGACAGGCTGCTCTGATCAAGATGAACAAGGGTTGGATTGGGCCAGACTTCACCACACCACCGGCAAATGACAACTGAATAAAATTTTGTTATGTGAATTTGCCATGTACCTCCACTCTACCATGGGTACACACTTCAGTACTTTGGCTAATCGCTGGACTGCTCCTCCTTCTACTCATGTGACACCATGATGACCGTTACAATAGTTAGGCTGTTGTTTGAGGTATACCCGCAGTGGTAAATTTTTTCGCCCATTCTTTTAGAATGGGCATTACAACGACAGGAGACCCGCTCCTTTTCAATGGGAAAAATGTTTTGAGGCCCTCCTGCACGTCTCTATCCAGGGACAAAGAGGAGCCTCCCAATTTTTGGCTGCCCTGGCCAAAGGGCAATACTACAATACACCCACTTGAGGGTTACAGGCCCTACTACATGTCTGTATGCATGGGTCATTGTTGAACCTCCCAATTTTTGGCTGCCCTGACCAAAGGGCTATACTACAATACACCCACTTGAGGGTTACAGGCCCTCCTGCATGTCTGTATCCAGGGGCATTGGTGAACCTCCCAATTTTTGGCTGCCCTGGCCAAAGGCCTAGGCTAAAATACACCCACTTGAGGGTTACAGGCCCTACTACATGTCTGTATGCATGGGTCATTGTTGAACCTCCCAATTTTTGGCTGCCCTGGCCAAAGGCCTAGGCTAAAATACACCCACTTGAGGGTTACAGGCCCTACTACATGTCTGTATGCATGGGTCATTGTTGAACCTCCCAATTTTTGGCTGCCCTGACCAAAGGGCTATACTACAATACACCCACTTGAGGGTTACAGGCCCTCCTGCAAGTCTGTATCCAGGGGCATTGGTGAACCTCCCAATTTTTGGCTGCCCTGGCCAAAGGCCTAGGCTAAAATACACCCACTTGAGGGTTACAGGCCCTACTACATGTCTGTATGCATGGGTCATTGTTGAACCTCCCAATTTTTGGCTGCCCTGACCAAAGGGCTATACTACAATACACCCACTTGAGGGTTACAGGCCCTCCTGCATGTCTGTATCCAGGGCATTGGTGAACCTCCCAATTTTTGGCTGCCCTGGCCAAAGGCCTAGGCTAAAATACACCCATTTGAGGGTTACAGGCCCTACTACATGTCTGTATGCATGGGTCATTGTTGAACCTCCCAATTTTTGGCTGCCCTGGCCAAAGGCCTAGGCTAAAATACACCCACTTGAGGGTTACAGGCCCTACTACATGTCTGTATGCATGGGTCATTGTTGAACCTCCCAATTTTTGGCTGCCCTGACCAAAGGGCTATACTACAATACACCCACTTGAGGGTTACAGGCCCTCCTGCACGTCTCTATCCAGGGACAAAGAGGAGCCTCCCAATTTTTGGCTGCCCTGACCAAAGGGCTATACTACAATACACCCACTTGAGGGTTACAGGCCCTCCTGCACGTCTCTATCCAGGGACAAAGAGGAGCCTCCCAATTTTTGGCTGCCCTGACCAAAGGGCTATACTACAATACACCCACTTGAGGGTTACAGGCCCTCCTGCATGTCTGTATCCAGGGGCATTGGTGAACCTCCCAATTTTGGATTGCCCTGGCAAAGGAAGATACTACAATACACCCAGTTCCTCAAAATGGGCACATTATTTCAAGACAGGGCTTCATGTTCGTCTCTTCTCAGGGTCATCGTAGTGCCGCACAATGTTTTCACGTAAAATCTTTCATGTAATCACAAAAAGTAACATACACCAGCTGTATCTCACTATTGGGTATGTGCCCTTAACATTTCCACCCTAAATATTCATTTTGGTGTCATTTTGGAAGGTTTTCTGGAGACTCCGTAAAATTGGCGTGAAACTCGGACAACATTGTTCACAGCTGTGACTTTTCAGTGAGAAATGCTTCCAGGGGTCTTCCCCATGGTGTTGTCATGTCATTTCAGCACTCTTATGAGACTTTTGTGACATTTTTAGGGTTTTTCCATGCTGCCGGCAGTCATTTCATAAAAATACTCGTGTCTCCCATAGGATAACATTGGGCTCGTTACTCGGGCCGAGTACACGAGTATCTCGGGATGCTCGGCCCGAGCTTCGAGCACCCGAGCATTTTAGTACTCGCTCATCACTAGTAATTATCTCTCCCAAATGGGAAAAGTATAGGGAGATTCTAGAGAAAGAAAGAAACTGATTAAGTCAGACAAAAGAATCAACAGGCAAATAGATGATTCCTATACATACCACGTGAATAGAGCAAAGGTCTAAGGCGCGTGGCCTACAAAAGAGAAAAGACGAAAGAATTAAAAGCAGGAAACTGCAGAAAAAAGATTGGGGACAGTCAAGGTTCAATGTGTACCTGTGTGAGCCGGACAGCATGTATGGGTGTAGTGCACCACTATGAAGCCGGTGCTTGTATTTACAAGGAAGGGGGCGGGCACATCCGCGACATCATATCCGCCATTTGGACCGCAAGGAAGTGCGGTGAGACGCAAGCGGCGTTTGCACACAGAAATACTAAGAAACAGAGGGAGTGGCTGTATAAACGCTACGGTGGGGATAAGAAATCCAATAGCGACCAGGAAATAGTGGAACACATTAATGAACAGGAGAAGCTGGGTCGCGAAGTCATAGAGAAGAGGATCACAGTCAGTAATGCATCTGAAAAAAATAAACAAAGATGAAATTAGGAACATGAAAAGGCAAATCCATAACATTAGTAATAGAGTGGTGGCAGGTGAAAGATATAATAATCTGGTATACACAGTGCAAGTATCAGAAAAGGGAAGGAAAAAAGACAGATTTATTGATATGCTTAATAGAAGTACCGTATATACTCGTGTATAAGCCGACCCGTGTATAAGCCGACCCCCCTACTTTTGCCCCCAAAAACTGGGAAAACTTATTGACTCGCGTATAAGCCGAGGGTGGACTCCAGCACAGGTATACAACCCCCAGCAGTGAGGTATACAGCAGCCTCCCCAGTGGTAGTATACAGCAGCAGCCCCAGTGGTAGTATACAGCAGCCCCAGAGGTATATACAGCCCCAGAGGTATATGCAGCCCCAGAGGTATATGCAGCCCCATATGCAGCCCCAGAGGTATATGCAGCCCCAGAGGTATATGCAGCCCCATATGCAGCCCCAGAGGTATATGCAGCCCCATATGTATATGCAGCCCCATATGTATATGCAGCCCCATATGCAGCCCCAGGGGTATATGCAGCCCCAGAGGTATATGCAGCCCCATATGCAGCCCCAGAGGTATATGCAGCCCCAGAGGTATATGCAGCCCCAGAGGTATATACAGCAGCCCTAGTGGTGTATACAGCAGCCCCAGTGGTAGTATACAGCATCCCTTAGGTAGTATACAGCAGCCCCAGTGCTGTATACAGCAGCAGCCCCAGGGCTGTATACAGCAGAAGCCCCAGGGCTGTATACAGCAGAAGCCCCAGGGCTGTATACAGCAGAAGCCCCAGGGCTGTATACAGCAGAAGCCCCAGGGCTGTATACAGCAGAAGCCCCAGGGCTGTATACAGCAGAAGCCCCAGGGCTGTATACAGCAGCAGCCCCAGGGCTGTATACAGACGCAGCCCCAGGGCTGTATACAGCCGCAGCCCCGGAGGTATACAGGCCCCCCCATCAAGCTCCAGGGCCCCCCCCTTGAGGTCTGAAAAATAAAAAAGAATCAATACTTCACCTGTCCGACGCCTTCTGCCGCTGTGCGATCCCCAGTTCCAAGTGAGATCTCTTCTGACAGGACCTGTGGTGATGTCAGAGGGGCGTTCCCGGGCACTCGCGGTCATGTGATACATATCACATGACCGCGAACAGCCAATCAGCACTGGGAACGCCCCGGGAACGCCCCCCCTCTGACGTCACCACAGGTCTTCTCAGTACACCTCTCACTGAATGAAGCCCGGGATCGCGTGTCGGCAGCTGCGGACGGCGCGACAGGACACTGGCAAGTATGATATTCCTTTACAGGACGCCGCTCAAGGGGGGGGCCCTGGAGCCAGGGCCGGTTTTAGGCAAAGTGGGGCCCTAGGCAAAAGGTTAAAGTGGGCCCTAAATGCTCAGGCCACTTTCACATCTAACGCTTTGCTGCATTTTGCTCAATTTGCATTTCCATGCGTTTTTACCGCAAAAACGCATCAAAACGCATGCGTTTTTGTTCCCATTGATTTTAATGGAAACACATGCAAAAACGCATGTAAAAACGCATGTGCGTTTTCAAAAACAGAAAACGCATGCGTTTTTGCCAACGCTGCCCAAAACATCGGGGAAGACGTTTTGTGCTGCGTTCGCAAAAATGCATGCGTTTTGCGTTTTTGAAAACGCACATGCGTTTTGCATGCGTTTTTACATGCGTTCCCATTGACATCAACGGGAGAAAAAACGCTAGCGTTTTTAATGCGTTTTTAGCGGTAAAAACGGCTAGAAAGGCAAATTTAGCAAAACGCACACCAACCTTAGATGTGGAACAGGCCATAGTTATATGGTAAGAGTGACTTTATAAGTTGATTATCTAGGTCAGAATAAGAACATACTGAACATCATTTTTATTTCAATCATAAAAAAAAAAACTGAAATTTGTAAAAAAAAAAAAATATTTTTTTTTTATTTTCCGAGACCCATGATGTTTTAATTTTTGAAGATACATAGATATGTGAGGGCTTACTTTATGTGCCCTGAGCTGACATTTTTACTGATACCATTTTGAGTCAGATACAACATTTTGATCGCCTTTTATTGCATTTTATTGTAACAACGTGGTGGCCTAAAAAACATAATTCTGGCGTTTTTATTTTTTTCCCATTACGCCATTTACCAATTGGATTAATTTACTTCATATATTGATAGCTTAGATTCTTACGAACGCAGCGATACCAAATATGTGTATTTTTACATTTTTTTCACTGTTTTATTGCTATTTTCAGTTCAGCTCCTTTGGGGGCCCCTAAGAGAGTGGGGGCCCTAGGCAACTGCCCAGTCTGCCCCCCCCTAACGCCGGCCCTGCCTGGAGCTTGATGGGGGGGCCTGTATACCTCCGGGCTGCGGCTGTATATATACATATACTCGCGTATAAGCCGAGGGGGGACTTTTCAGCCCAAATTTTGGGCTGAAAAAGTCGGCTTATACGCGAGTATATACGGTAAGTAATCTTTATTTATATAGCGCCAACATATTCCGCAGCGCTTCACAATTCAGAGGATATACAATACAATAATATGATAAAACACGACACAATACAAAAACAATACAATACAGTTATCAGAAAATACAATACAATACAAAAAACAATACAATACAAAGCATAATACATTACCATAATTAGAGCAAAATAATGACAGCCCTGCTCATAAGAGCTTACAATCTAACAATGAGGTGGGGGTGACACAAAGTAGAGGGGCTTATTTACAATGATGGTATAGTCAACTTGAGGAGATGAGGAACAGATAGGAGCAGTATAAGTGGCCACCAACCATAGAGTTTGTACCAAGTAGTAATAGGCAAGGGGGAAGGAAGAAAAAAAGGAGTGAAACAATATAGACCCTGTAGGAGAAAAGACCTGGAAACAGTGCTGAGATTGCTTATGCAAAGGAGAGCGCATATGAAAAAAACTAGGTATAAAAAGGTATAATCAATGTAGCACAGTGGAATCTTGAGACTATCAAGGAGTGCAGAATACTACAGAGACCAATTATGTTAACTAAAGAAACCGTGTAAAATTATTAGTTTTAGGCTACATAAGGTAAAATCACCAGCAGCGGCTACCGACAGCACTCCCCCTCCCCGCTTCTCACCCGCGGCCGCCGACAGCAACCCCGCCTCACCCGCGGCCGCCGACAGCAATCCCCCTTGCGGCCGCCGATAGCAACCCCCCCTTCCCCCGGTCCTCACCTAAGCTCAGGCGGCAGAGAGCCTTTCTGCACCCCTGTACATAGGGGAAATTAATCTGAAATGTGTAGCGGCAAATATGTTTTTTACAAAAAAAGCACTGGCGACGCATCAGCGATGCGGGATTGACGTGACAGAGACGACAGCGCTACACTCATATAGCGGCAGGGAAAGCCGACTTCACTGTCACCAGAGGTCTTTAAAAGCACACAGCACCAGGAGCCAGGTACTGCAGACCACTTACACCCACACACCCTATACTCACCCTGCACTCACACTCACCCACCACTCACACTTACCCTGCACTCACGTCACACTCTGTCCTGCACTCACGTCACACTCTGCCCTGCAGTCACGTCACACTCTGCCCTGCACTCACGTCACACTCTGTCCTGCACTTATGTCACACTTAGCCCTGCACTCACGTCACACTTAGCCCTACACTCACCTTGCACTGACCTCACACTTAGCCCTACACTCACTTTGCACTCACCTCACACTTAGCCCTGCAATCACCTTGCACTCACGTCACACTGTCTCTAACGCAAAACCCGCGTCGCTGATTGTTCGCGGCTGGCTGGGCGCGAACAATCAGCGACAAAGGATTTCTATTACAGCAAAACAGGCACAATCCGCCTGGTCTCCCGGCCCCCCTCCGCTCGGTCTCCTGCCTGCTGCTCACCCACCCACGCTCCCTTCCGGCCTCCGCTCCTTGCTCCATCTGCCTGCCGCTCACCCTGCCATTCTTCTTCTTTTCGTGGCATAGACTCCAGAAATTCAAAGGCCGCAGGGGGTGGGAGGTGGAGCTACCAAAGGGGGCATCATAATGGCCGTGAACAAGGGCACGCCCACCACATCAGGGCTATGCACTTGGACACGCCTACTATGATGCTCCCTGTTAACTCCACCGCCTGAGGCCTTGGAATTGTTGACGTCTATGCTGGAGGAAGAAGAAGAAGACATGCTAGGGTGAGAGGCGGCTGTACAAAAGCCTGGAGTGGGTGAGAACTGAGGGGGCCACCGCTGCACACTTGCACAACCGCACCGCCGTACACCCGCACCGCTGCACACTCACATATTCTAGAATACCCGATGCGTTTGTGGCACCCCGCAACGAGTGCGTCACAGGAGGGTATTGCAGCCAAGACAGCAGCAGCAATATTCTCTGACTAAGCAATATTGCAAAGTATTCACTGATCTCAGGGAGACCAGTCCAAGAAAACACTGCGGGCAGCTGGCTAAAGCGCTCAAACACAGTGAATTCCTAGGCACATTGCCCCCTGGGAAATATGAACATGCAAATAGAGTCTGTGGAGCCTCGGTTAGGAGTCTCAAACACAGGACTAGCCATATATATCCCTCCAGGGAAGGACCCAGCCAAGGGGTGGCTCCTTGCGAAGAACACCATAACCACCAAATGAAGTGGCCCTTTAAGTCAATATCCAACTCTTTTACAAGTTTACAGATATGACAAGGGAATACCAAGGCCAGGTATCCATCCACATACAGCTGTTTCGGGGTGTTGCCCCTCATCAGTGTGGAGTAGGATTCTGGCTAGGTGGGAGCAAGGCCTAGTAGACCAAGATTGCAAAGTATTCACTGATCTCAGGGAGACTAGTCCAAGAAAACACTGCGGGCAGCTGGCTAAAGCGCTCATTTGGTGGTTATGGTGTTCTTCGCAAGGAGCCACCCCTTGGCTGGGTCCTTCCCTGGAGGGATATATGGCTAGTCCTGTGTTTGAGACTCCTAACCGAGGCTCCACAGACTCTATTTGCATGCTCTGACTAAGCAATGACACAGTTAAAACTCAGAGCTCCATACCCTACATACACATCAGAATAGAGGGCTAATTAGGTCCTGGTGGGCGGAGTGTATTGGTAGAGGGTGAGAAGAGAACTGAATTGGCAACGTAGGAGAAGGGAGCAAGAACAACCAGCTCTGCAACCTAGGAGAGGGGGCCTGCACAGTCCCGTGCAGCCCCCTGGCCATCACCCCCTGTTGGGTGCCATTACTCCGGTGCCTTAACAACCGGCCCACGGGCATCTACATGCGGGTTCAACAACATCCCATGCCCATCTACAACCAGTCTACTGGTACCGAAGCTAGTAGTTGTTCAGCACTGCTATGCGAACCAGGAGTGGAGGGACCGCTTTACAGGAGCACCCCACCACCGCCGCACACACACAGTCGTCTAGCCAGCGGAGTACCCACCAAAAGGACCCAAGGCTCCCCAGAAATCCGGCCAGAATTCCCCGGTAGGGCAATTGAAGCAGCCTCCTTGTACCCGATCTGGCATTCCTGGGCAACAACGGCAACACAAACTAGTTAGAATGGAGGAACACCGCGGAGCTGTGAGAAACACTGGTCATTGCTGAGTCCACCCGGTCCATTACCTGAGAACTGTATGCCATGTATCACCCGCTGGTTACAGTAAAGTACCCGTTACAGAGACTTTCAGTGTCCATGCCTTCTTATGAACTGTCTATCTCCGCACACTAAGGTAACTGCAGCTGCCTCAGAACATCTTGTGCAGCTCCTGGCTACGGGGATCATCGTTCAGCCTGTGGGGAGCTTTCCATCTTGCTGCATTCCATCCCCCGGAGGCCCAAGTCACGTTAGAATCAGGCCACCATCTAGTATCACATAAAATACCAATATAAGACATACAAGTTTGTAGGTGTAAAGTGAAAAAATGTAGAAATATTCGTGGCGTATTAATATCTTTCCAAGGTACTGTATATAATACCATGAACTTTCACTCTTGGTGTTGCAATTTCAATCTTGAATGTATATTGGGAAAGTTTTAAAACAGAATCTAATAGCCGCATTGTACTATGTATTCAGAGGACATACTGTGCATCATTAGGCAGTGCAGACCTGAACAGTAGTAACCTGCATAGCTTCTTAATGGAAAATTTCTGGTTCTGGTTCATTCCTCACTGTTTCTCAGTCACTTTTTACATGTTTTTTTTCTGTTCCTTAACTTTCCAGCCAAGAAAAGTACAATATGATACTAGCTATGGGAAATAAAAGTGAAGACTTGTTGCAGGTATCATATCTAGAGCTTGCACAAGCCTCAGCTAAGACAATGAAGCTATTATTTACCTTAACTAGTGATCATTATGAAAGTCAACAGGGGAGAGTTAGGTATTTTTCCATTACAATATCACTATTCAAAATTCCCTGTTTAAATAAAGTCAGGCTGCAATGTAAAAATAGCCTGATGCCACACTCAGTAAAACACAAT
The DNA here is from genome assembly GCA_033576535.1 of Allobates femoralis. Taxonomy (NCBI): domain Eukaryota; kingdom Metazoa; phylum Chordata; class Amphibia; order Anura; family Aromobatidae; genus Allobates; species Allobates femoralis. Next base: position 506,175,313 of record JARQOC010000003.1, read on the forward strand.
AGTCATCAATAGAAAGAAGTCTTCTGGGTTATGTGAATACTATATTCAACAATGTCTCATTCAATTCACTTTGCACTGTTTATATGTAGGATTTGTTTTCCTAGCCAGTAGGCAAAGTAAATAGGAGGATTTTAGAGAAGATAAAGTAATTCATATCAATTGGAGGATCAGGGTACTGAGGAGTAAAAAAGCTGGAGCCTACAACTTAAAGGAAACCGGTCTCGTCATTTTTCGATAGTGAACTGCCCCCAATGTCTTGTTAGTCATGCAATGCTGTTCTCAAACTAAATATCCCATTATTTATGTCAAAACAGCACTTTTATTAGTCAATTGCATAGCAGACCTTGTCTTTCAGTCATATGGGTGACCCTTTCGATGGTTTCAGTCACAGTCCTCTTCATAATATTCCCATCCACAGAGCCTGATTGATGTTATGGACGGCCCCAATGTCACGCCGATCGCCAAGGAAAACCACGCACTTGTGCACTGACAAACAGCTCCCTGGGCATGTGCGCTGTATTTGGGTGTACGTCCACAGCTTCATTTACTATGTGCGTATACTCCAGAGTCGCCATGAGTCACAATATAGATGTCAGAGTCCCACTGACTCGCAGCAGCTCTGGAGCATGCTCAGATAGTACGTGAAGCTGGGTTTTACACTAAGATGCAGTGCACATTCCTGGGAGCTGTTTGTCAGTGCACAAGTGTGAGATCTCCATGGTGATTGGCATGATGTTGGGGAGGTCCTGGACATTAATCAGACTGCATGGGTGTGAATTTTATGAAGAGCACCGTAACTGAAACCATCGAAAGCACCACTCATATGATTGAAAGACAAGGTCTGCTATACAATTGCCCACTGATAAAAAGTGCTTTTTTGACATGAATACTGGGATTGAGAACAACATATTAGTGATGCACAATAGGTCCTGGCAGGGCACACAAGGCTTACGTGACACAGGACTTGTGAAGCATGAGCAAAGTCAAGAAACTAACATAGGCAGCTGAAAGAAGGAGAGTTGCTGAGGCTGGTGAATTTTCTGGAGTCCAAGGTAGTAGTAGCTGGAAAAGCCAGAGCGGATCAGCAGGAGGTGGAACACACTTGGTAAGCACAGAAAGCCTGGAATTCAACTGAATACTTGAGCGTAGGTAGACGGTAGGCAGGAGTTTATAAAGGCAGAGGGAGGATCACATGATCAGGAGGATGCCATTTTGAAAAGGGGCAGAATGCACAGAATGTCAATAGAGATCCAAAGTTCTAACACCTGATGATTACCTGAGGCTCAAGCTTATCCTCACCATCAGTGGCCGAGTAGCCTTTAAGTAACGCTTCTCCAGGGTAAGCCTTGCCAATAGCGCAGTGAGTCCACACCCAGTGTCATCATGGTCTGTTCAAACCAAGTACAGGCATTCATTGAACCCTTGACAGTGCCAAACACGTAATGACACCTTCCCGTCTACTTTTTCATCTATCTCTGCCCTTCTCTGGCTATAAAAAGCCAGAGCTGTCAATCACAGAAGAGAGGGGGATGGAAATAGGAAGCATCTGTACTTGGATTGAACAGCCACTGTGCTCTGGAAGACTCCTAAAGAGAACCTTTCAACTAATTTTTGATGTTGTGCTGGACACACAATGTATTAGTGGCTGCAGAGTGGAATAAAATGTTTTTTTTGCTTTTAATTTAGACTGTCCATTGTGAATATATAGGAAATCAAAGTATTTGACTAATATTAATGAATTAACTTTTGTTAAGTTAATCTTATTGCTGTATGATGCTTACCAATCATAACCAGGCAGCGTAAAATGTGCCCGCTGTTTACATTTTTATGTAAAAATAATGTAGAGCAAGTGATTTTAACAAACTTTCAAATATACTTCATTAAAGAATTCTGATAGAAACCATTCATAAACCTTCCACAATATGTCCCCAGTAAATGACTAGGTTGTGTGTGAATCAGAGAGCATATAGTATAGCTCGACCACCGTTTAGGTGCACAAGGGAAAAATAGGCCACAAAGTCTTTAAATATATCCCCGGCACACAATAAAAGAAGAGAGATGATTATCCTTTTTGTGTTTTTTATTTTTGAAGGTGAAAAACAGGTTGTATCACACAACGTTTCGGCTCCAGTTGAGCCTTTCTCAAGTGAGTCTTCTGTATATATAGAAAGGGGGTTTGTGGTTCAGTTCCCACATGAGCAACTGCTCAGGCCAGTACCCTGTTTGAGGTACCCAGTACCCTGTTTGAGGTACTCAGCATATGACTCCGTCCTTTGTGTCAGTGCAGCAGCATGGTGGCTGGTCTGGGTGGATGGACAGGAGGCTCCTGTCCATCCACCCAGACCAGCCACCATGCTGCTGCACTGACACAAAGGACGGAGTCATATGCTGAGTACCTCAAACAGGGTACTGGCCTGAGCAGTTGCTCATGTGGGAACTGAACCACAAACCCCCTTTCTATATATACAGAAGACTCACTTGAGAAAGGCTCAACTGGAGCCGAAACGTTGTGTGATACAACCTGTTTTTCACCTTCAAAAATAAAAAACACAAAAAGGATAATCATCTCTCTTCTTTTATTGTGTGCCGGGGATATATTTAAAGACTTTATAGGTTGTGTGTGAAGCAGACATATGTTCATCCTCAGTCAGATCTGTCTTCACACTGAATACCGCCACACAACCATATAAGGTAGGGGGCAGGGTCTATACCAGGGGTCGGCAACTCCAGGCTGCGAGGGCCGTACACAGTGCAGGTTTTCTGTATATCCTTAACATTTGACAGTTGGTAATTTAATCTCCTGCACAGTTGATGATGCCAACTGTCAAATACTAAGGATATCCAGAAAAACTGGACTGTGTGCAGCCCTCGAGGCCTGGAGCTGCCCACCCCTGGTCTATACAGTGTGCGAGCTCCTGACTGCAGCTGATGAGGTGACAATGTATCTGATTATTTCAGCCTGCAGCATAGTTGCTGAGCAATGACATAATGTCAGGATCAGTGCAAACTCCTCTTTACTTGGCACAAGCTTCTAATCTGTTATCTGGCACCACACAGCTCAGTTATGATCTCTGTTAACCCCTTGTCTGCTGGCACATCACACTGCTCCCTATCAGCTGCTGACCACACTCACACAGTGCTGGCAGATGCTGGTCACGCCCACACAGCCATAAAATGCAGTTTTTAAAAGATCACAGAAAAAAATGTGAGAAGATAAGTCACATGACACAAAAAAAGCATTATCTTAGTTGGTATGTGACTTATCATTAACATTTCTTCAATTAAATGACATACACATTTTACAGGAGACAATAACACATTTTCCTCATGGCTTAGAGTAGGTTTCGCAGTAGGTAAGACGTGATCACATTTATGTCAGTGGTGCTCAAACAGCTTGTAATGAGTCAGTGGTGTGATCAGGCTATTATTACATCTCACACATGAGCAGTTTGTTTTGGGCTATCCCTATGTAATATATACTGACAGATCTGATCTCAATGCAGAGTACAAATTGCCCTGAGCAGAACAGATAAGAGTGGGATTACTATGCGATATAAAAAACTAACCGCACATCGTAACACACAAGTGTGAATAGGTCAAAATCGTAAATACAATAAACTAAAACAATAGCTGCTGTCTGTAGCACTAAAGCATGTGAATATTAAATAAGGGAGTTATGGACCTGCATTGCTGTGATTGAAAATAGAAAAATTTAGAGGTGTAGCTCAAAAAGTGGCTAGTCTATGAGGGCCCAAGAGTGACAAGGTTGCTGGATCCCAATCTATGATATGCCTCTGCGGGCTGAAAACCTACAATTTTAAGAATAATATTAGAATCTGAGAGTCCTCAGTGGGTGATACCTTTTAATGGTCAACTGAAAAGATGGGAAATAGTCACAAGCAACTCTAATGTCTCTTCATCAGGCTATAATGACTCAAATTCTGAATTTACATATATACATACAAATAGGGGGTTAGATAATGCAGTAAATAAACTAGGTGAGGTGAAGCAAAATATGGAACTGTCAGAGTTGGGAGGGTGGAGAGAGAATCTGTGGCAGTAAACATCAGGGTCCAGAGATAAGAAGCAGACAGTTTTATGTCCTTTTATTAGTTGTTGGTCCAAAATTTGAAGATTCCTCAATTGATGTAAAAAGACATAAATCCATGCGACACATTCATTCCCGCTCTGAATGTGTCAAAGTTCATCATAAGTTTATATTCCCACACTCTGATTCTTTGAGATTTGAAATTACCCTTCAAAACTAGTATTTTCATATCCATTATGGTGTGATCAGGGCTACAAAAATGATTGGCCACACGTAGATCAGTTCTTTTTTATTTTTATGTGGGACAATGAGAATTCATTCTTTTTCTAAGATTCTGCCCTGTCTTCCCTACATACAGGTTCCCACTCACACATTTTGTACATATAATTAAGTACACCACATTGGTTGTGATGCAGCTGAAGGTACCTGGGATCTTGCAGTCCTGTTCTGTGCTGGGAACCTTTATCTTGCCCATTGTCATTATAATTGCTGTGCCAGTTGTCTGTAAATATACAGCTCTGGCAAAAGAAAGACTCCACTGCAAAATTTTCAGTTTCTCTGATTTTTCTCTTTTATAGGTATATTTTTGAGTAAAATGTACATTGTTCTTTTATTCTATCAACTACTGACAACATGTCTCTGAAATTCAAAGCTAAAAATTGTGTATTTATTGAGAGATTGTCAAAATAATACAAAATAAATCGTGCTTTCAGACCTCAAATTATACAAAGAAAACAATTTCATATTCATTTAGAAACAACAATACTAATGTTTTAACTCAGGAAGAGTTCAGAAATCAATATTTGGTGGAATAACCATGATTTTTAATCACAGTTTTCATGCATCTTTGCAGGCTTTCCACCAGTCTTTCACAGTGCTTTTGGGTGACCTTATGTCACTCCTGGCACAAAAATGTAAGCAGTTCTTCTTTGTTTGATGGCTTGTGTCTATCCATCTTTCTCTTGATTACATTCCAGAGGTTTTAAATGGGGTTCAGGTCTGGAGATTGGACTGGCTATGACAGGGTCTTGATGTGGTGCTCCTTCATCCACACATTGATTGACCTAGCATGGGGCATTGTCCTGCTGGAAAAAACAATTCTCAGAGTTGGGGAACATTGCCTGAGCAGAATGAAGCAAGTGTTTTTCAAGGATAATTTTGTATGCGGCTTGATTCATATGTCCTTTGCAAAGATTAGCTTGCCCAATTCCAGCATTGCTGAAGCATCCCAAGATCATCAACGATCCTCCACCAAATTTCACAGTGGGTGCAAGACACTGTGGCTTATAAGCCTCTCCAGGTCTCCGTCTAATCATTAGACCACTAGGTGTTGGGCAAAGCTAAAATTAGACTCATCAGAGAAGATTGCCTTACTCCAGTCCTCTATGGTCCAAGCCTTATGGTCTGTGGCAAACTTCAGCCTGGCTCTCCTTTGCTTCTCATTGATGAAAGGCTTTTTTTCTAGCTTTACATGACTTGAGCCCTGCCTCTAGGAGCCTGTTACAAACTGTTTTTGCCATGCACTTCACCCCAGCTGCCATTTTCCATTAATTTTGTATGTTACTTGATGTTATCCTGGGGATGCTGAGCGACATTCGAATAAGAATAATTTTACCTCTATACAAGTCACTAGTGCGACCACACTTAGAATACTGTGTACAATTCTGGTCTCCGGTGTATAAGAAAGACATAGCTGAACTAGAGAGGGTCCAGAGAAGAGCGACAAAAGTCATTAGAGGACTAAGGGGTCTGCAATACCAAGACAGGTTATTAAACTTGGGGTTATTTAGCTTGGAAAAACGAAGGCTTAGGGGTGATCTTATAATAATGTATAAATATATGAGGGGACAGTACAGAGACCTTTCTAATGATCTCTTTACTCTTAGGCCTGAGACTGGGACAAGGGGGCATCCTCTATGTCTGGAGGAAAGAAGGTTTAATCATAATCACAGACGCGGATTCTTTACTGTAAGAGCAGAGAGACTATGGAACTCTCTGCCACATGATGTTGTAATGAGTGACTCACTACTAATATTTAAGAAGGGCCTGGATGCCTTTCTTGAAAACTATAATATTACCAGTTATATATATTAGATTCTTTGATAGGGCGTTGATCCAGGGAATTAGTCTGATTGCCGTATCTGGAGTCAGGAAGGAATTTTTTCCCCCAATGTGGAGCTCAGTGTTGCCACATGGGTTTTTTTTGCCTTCCTCTGGATCAACATGTTAGGCAATGGGTTGAACTAGATGGACTTAAAGTCTTCCTTCAAACTTAAAAACTATGTTACTATGTTACTAAGATGACGGTCATCCTGGTCAGTGGAGAGTCACTTTTGCCCTCTGCCGGTCTGTAACTTTGTTGTCCCCAATCTCTGTTGCTTGACCTTGTTGTAATGGACTGCGGTCTTTGAAATTTTAAGGATGGAGGCAACATGATGCTCACTGTATCTAGTAAAGTTGGAATTGAGCCCTTCTTTTGCTCACTGAAGACTTTTATTTCAACCCCTTTGGCATGGTTAAAAGTTATTTTTTCATACAAATTACTTTTGGTCTATTCCTAGCACTTGTTTTGCCATCCAGTTTATCCTATTGCAAGATTATTGTGAAGACCACAGCAGTGTTTTTTATACTTTCCCTTGTTAAATAAGATTTGGTTCCGGTGATCACCTAATCATAAGCACAAGTAGCATGGGGTGTATGTTCTGCCTTCTTCCACGTGTCGTACTGTGGATATCCAGCATACAGCTTAACCTTCATTCACATTCTCAGTAACCAGACTGTAGGATTTCATTAGTCTTGATTTCATGAGTGATGTGAACTTAATAGCGGTAAAAATTATAACACAAGTACAGAATAATCACAGTCAGTACTGGGTATATTAAAGAAACTAGCACTAACACAGTGATAACACAGGGTACAGTTACATGAGTAACTGGAGTAAAGGTAACTGCAGCAGGCTCTACTCTATACAGAATGCATCTATCTGCATACAGTGCAAGGTGCATTCTACACAGAAATACCTTTATCTACATACAATGCAAACATGCTAATATGAAGAATTACAGGGTATAACACATCTATCACACAGTTCTCTTTGTAGCAGCGGCTGGATTATAACCTACTCACGCAGATTCTAACACGATTATGTACTGTATACTATAATTCTTACCAGAATCATCTGACAGGAGATGTAGTAGGCGAGAAAAGGAGCAGGACCAAGGACATGTGGCTGACACCTCTGAAGTCTAGAAGATATCTACCGCTCACCTTCTCCTCGAGGGAGGAGGGGGCTGTCCCCTCTGAATGACTAATTCTCTTAAAGTGGGAGCCTTTACATAAGCAGGGACAGTGGATTTGAACAACATAAATGAGTAACTAGTGACCTCTATGGGTCGTAACTGGTATAACTATGAACTTTTCCTTGCTGCACATGAATAGGCTGAACAGTGTACTTTGGTTGGGATTCGACTAACACTGGATGGAATGGCTGTCACACATGTAGAGATAGTGATTTTTAGAAACCTGTGCAGTGGTCTCTTAATTTTGCCAGAGCTGTATGTTGTCGTGAAATGTAAAGTAATTGTGGGTGAGGATGAATTTTGTGAGTTTCGCCATAGAATCAGCATTATTCCTTGTGTTTTCAAGGAAGGTTTTGCAGGCATTTAATCCATCCTGATGTGGGATATTGCTGTACAGAGATTCCACATCCATGGTGGCGAGGATGGTTCCTTCTGGTAGAGGACCTATTACTGATAGTTTATTCAATAGGTCAGTTGTGTCATGAATGTAGCTGGGTGTCTCTTTTACCCGGGGTTTGAGAACACCCTCTGCCCATCCACAAATTTGTTCGGTGAGGGTGTCCACACATGAAATGATTGGTCTTCCTGGATTTCCTGATTTGTGGATTTTGGGAAGGATGTAGAATACGCCTTTTCTTCGGCCTTCTGGTATCAGGTCATCAGCTCTTAAGGATATGTCAGGTAGACAAGAGACCAGCGTGTTTAATTCCTTGTAGTAGTCATGTGTAGAGTTAGACTCCAATTTTGTGTTGTAATAGTGTGTGTTCATCAGTTGTCTATTTGCTTCCTTCAGGAAGTCTCATTTGTTCATCATGGCTATTGCACCACCCTTGTGTGGAGACATGGGGGTCAGTGGGTGCTCTCGTCCACTGGCCCAGCCGCCTTTAGCAAGACAGCCTGGACCAGGGCTCATCCCCAAACTGAGCGCCCGAGCTCCTTACCCGTGGGCGCAACACTACTGAGACAACACAGGGTGAGGCAACCACAATATTAAGGCTTTATTGGATCCCCAAACAGTCAACAGCATATAACACATAACCAGAAAAACACAAAATGTAACAAGCAAGAGAGTCTCACCCTTCCGCTGGCTCACCAGGGTTTAGAATATAGCACAGCAAAGTCTATAGCCAGGTGACTGGATCATCCCAACCTGGGTTGCCGTCCTTATGCAGACTTTGTTATCCCAGCCGAATCCAAACATTCGATGCTGAAGTTCTTGTATAATTATAATCCAGGTTCTGATCCCCTCGGTCGGCACCGTAATGCCTAGGCCTGGGGTTAAGGCCGGCTAATCCTGTCCGTAGATCCTAGATTAGCTGCCTGTATCAAGTCCAGTGCACCTCTAGCCAGGCTCGAAATCCCTAGACTGAGGTCACTAGACAGAATCAAAATCACCCTGGTTAATCAACAGGTCTTCTTATATACCCTCAGCCCTCATTGCAGGATATTGGGGACTTCACGATTGGTGGAATAAAACTGTCTTCACATTGGCTGGATCTCAAGCCTAAAAGATTTCTAGTAGTATTACAGTCCTGTCAAGGGAGAGCCACATACTGATTGACATAGCACCTAGCAGGATAGATTTAGTCTGCAATCCATGACAAAAAACAATGGTGGCTGAGTACATTTACATAGAGTCAACAATCCACATAGTAATACAATGGCATTCTAACAGGATTAAATTCCCCATACCTTCTATGTCAAACAAGTGAGATAATTACATTACACTTGTTAAACACTAACAGTCATCTACAAGACTTGTAGGACAATGAGTGAGATAATTAAATTACCCACTTTAAATACTAGCAGGCTCCTAGAAATTTTGTGTAACCCATGAGTGGCATATTACAAGTTTGCAAACCAAAATACAATATTGTCTGGATAAATAAGAAATCCTCATAGGTTATACATTAAAGGGGTCCATTTTGTCACACCTTGTCTGCAGGTTTGATGATGATTCCTTTGTTGGTTTTCAAAGATTTTTCTGGTTTTCTATTTTTTGTCACCTCAGTAAACTGAATAGCAAGAAATTCCTTGAATGCCAAGTTTACTTATTTTGGATTCATTAAGGTTTTGGAACCTACTTGAGCATCACCCCTGGATGTGCGATTATATACTTCAGAAATACTGATTGGCAGCTCGACGCTCTGCTTACATACAGCCAGCCATAAGCAAACCACTCCTGGGGTTAGAAGGGCGGGGATTTTTAATTTTTTTTCTTTACATCCAAGCTACAGCAAATAACTCTGTTTTTATTCCCAGTGTAGGCCAATCAAACACTGCAGGCAGCTCACACTGGGCCAAGCACAAAGCTCACATGAGCACACCGATGTTCACGCCAGTGTTTTTCATATATAAATCACCCAAATTCCGAAAATGAACAGGTTCGCTCATTTCTAAATAGGATATTGCTTTATTTTTAGCATTGGTATTATGCATAATTGACCAGAACCCTTCAAGAATTCTATCATTTTACATTTATCTACTCCTTAAGTGGCAGAATGGGTGATATTTCAAGAAATAGAGTCAAAATGCAGCCTCTGTGCCCCCTATAGCTCAGCTGCTGGTCTCGGGTAATATGACCCTGCGGCTTCTTCTGTAAAAGCAATGTCAGTGGTACTGAGCCAATATGTGCAAACATGTGTGACTGTCTAAGGGTGCATACTCACAATTCAGAATAGCAGCGTTTTGGATGCAGCATATTGCTGCTGCGTTCAAAATGCTGCATTATACAGAACAAGCATAGTGGATGGGATTTCTAGAAATCTCATGCTCTCTATACCTCTCCCCTCTGCAGCGTTTTCTCACCTGCCCTGCGGGTTGCCAGGCTTCCGCATTAAATTAACATGCTGCAGAGTTGGAAGCAATCACCATCGGGTGAATGCAGGGAGAAGCCACCCTGCACTGAACGTAGTTCATAAGTACAGGGCGGCTGTGGTTTCCCTACATTCAGCCGCAGATTCCTGCAGGTCCGGAGCCACTCCGTCCAACAGGCAGTGCTTCCGGATCATGTGCACATACACTAATAATTCATATCAATAGATAGGTACAGCCAATGTTTCAGAAGTGCCTTTAGTCTAGTTGCCAGGGGCGTAACTACAATAGGTGCAGGGGTTGCGATCGCACCCGGGCCCTGCAGCCTAGGGGGGCCCCAAAAGTCCCTTTGGCCTATAGAAAAAGACTAATACTATTAAAGATTTGCAATAATTGGGGGCCCTGTTGGAGCTTTCGCATCGGGGCCCCTGAGCCTAAAGTGACGCCACTGCTAGTTGCGCCCTTGATGTGCTGTATTATATTGTATTACTTATTGGTACTAATTAGATATGGAAAAACAATAGAAGAAGCTTAGCGGTACGTTCATAAAAAATGTAGCAAGTGATCAGTACACAACATTTGCAGCCTTTTATTTCTTTAATCTCTTGAGACACTTGGTTGAACAAGCTAATTCAAGCAAACAGCATGTCGCATTAGCAGTGCTAAACTAATAAATACTTTGGTAAGTACTGTAATATTATGTTATATATTGTGTACGCCTCCATCTCCGGAGAAAACAAGCAAGCTCAATGCACCTGGGACCAGAGAGTAAAAATAATATTACAGGCATCCAGCTGCTCAGCTTGGTAGGTGGATAAAGTGTCTGTAGTCCATAGTCTAAGATGATGTTGATCCTAACCAAAACCTATTATCTGCTTCAGTGGCCTGGAACGATTGCGTTCTACATGCTGCAGTGTTTTGAGTCAATTACAGCCAGCTCTGGGATGGTACTCTAGCATGTGATAGCTGCTGCCTTCTCTACCGTTTAGTTCTATCTTGCTGAGCAAGGAGATGAATATTGCTGCTTAAAGGGCCAATTGAATTTGTATAGCACAGATTCTACGTATTTATCAGTGGGCGAAGTCTGTGTACAGCTTTTACTTTCCTCAAGGTCTGTTACGATTCAGTGCACCTATATTTTCAACTGCATTATCCTGGCAAAAATATTACAAATCAATTTCTTATATAGGTATATATAAACATTTCAACGTTATTAACATTTTCACTGTCAGGATGAGTGATGCAGATAGGCTTCACGGAAAATAGCAGCAACACTGCCCAAAATATTGTAATCCAAGCTACGCATAAAAACTACCTAAAGAGTTATTTTTTTTTTTTAAATGGCATATAATAACAAGTTCTTCAATTTTGTTATATACTTTGTGTTTCAATCTCTTTCTGTCTTCAAGATCACAACTTGTCATCATCAGGGCATGAATTATTGTCACTCTCACAACAGGTGCCAGCACGAGGGTGACGTTGAGCATCCATGGAGAAGGTGGATCCACTGGACAACAGGATGGACCTGGATCTACCCAGAGTAGGGAAGGTCAGCAAAGCTGGGTGACAGCAGGACACGGGAGCTCAGACAGAAACTGAAACAGGAATCAAAGTCAGGCGAGTCAGGGACTTAGAACATAAAGTTTCACTTATCATTATTATTTACTTATATAGCGCCATTAAATTCCATGGTGCTTTACATATGAAGAGGGGAGAACAAGGAAAAATACAGTATACACTGTGTTCCAAGTTATTATGCAAATTGGTTTTAAGTGTCATAGGGTTTTATTTTTATTTTTTTTCAATGAAATCCATTGATGGTATTGTGTCTCAGGGTTCTTTGGATCATTGAAATCAATCTCAGATACCTGTGATAATTAGTTTGACAGGTGAGCTCAATAAAAGGAAATCTGGGTGTTCCACAATATTATGCAGGCCACAGTTTTCAAGGAACATGGGAAAGAAAAAGGATCTCTCTGCAGCCGAAAAGCAACAAATAGTGCAATGCCTTGGACAAGGGATGAAAACATTTGATATTGCACGAAAACTTAAGCGTGATCATCGTATTGTGAAGAGATTTGTGGCTGATTCTGAGCACAGATGTGTTCATGCAGAAAAAGGCAGAATGAGGAAGGTTTCTGCCAGGCAAGTTCATCAGATTAAGAGAACAGCTGCTAAAAAGGCCTTACAAACCAGCAAACAGATATTTGAAGCTGCTGGTGCCTCTGGAGTCCGTCGAACATCAAGGTGTAGGATCCTTCAAAGGCTTGCTGTGGTGCATAAACCTACTATTCGGTCACCCCCTAAACAGTGTTTACAAGCAGAAACAGTTGCAGTCATATATGAAGACTAATTTTCAAACAGTCTTGTTTACTGATAAGTGTCCAGCAACCCTGGATGGTCCAGATGAATAGAGTAGTGGATGGTTGGTGGATGCCACCATGTTCCAACAAGGCTGTGACGTCAGCAAGTAGGTGAAGGAGTCATGTTTCGGGCTGGAATCATTGGGAAACAGATGGTAGGCCCCTTTAAGGTTTCTGAAGGTGTGAAAATGACCTCTGCAACGTATATAGAGTTTCCAACTGAGAACTTTCTTCCATGGTACAAAAAGCAAAAACGTGCCTTTAGGAGCAAAATCATCCTCATGCATGTCAATGCACCATCTCATGCTACAGAGAATACCTCTGTGCCATTGGCTGCCATGGGCATAAAAGGAGATAAACTCATAGTGTGGCCACCATCTTCCCCTGACCTCAACCCTATAGAGAACCTTAGGAGTATAATCAAGCAAAAGATCTATGAGGGTGGGAGGTAGTTCACATCAAAACAGCAGCTCTGGGAGGCTATTCTGACATCATCCAAAGAAATACAAGCAGAAACTCACCAGAAACTCACAATATATCAATTGATGCTAGAATTGTGAAGGTGATATCAAAGTAGGGTTCCTATGTTAACATGTAACTTGGCCTGTTAGGATGTTTTGGAGTTAAATAGCTTTTTATTTCAGTGAATGTGACCTGTTAATGCTGCAAATTCAACAAATGAGCATTTTCAGTTCTTTCAAACATATCAAATGTTTACAAACTCTACTGTGCGTAATAATTTGGAATAGTGTTTTTAGAGTTTTTTTAATTTTGAAAATTATACTGTTATCATATGGAGATTTCTTCAATAAAATTTGATGTATACTCTAACGGGTGATGACTTTTATTACACTGTAATTTGCACCAACCATTTAGAAAAATCAGAGAAAAAGAACATTTGCATAATAATTTGGAACACAGTGTATATGGACAATCAAGTCTAAAGGCCACTTTACACACACAGATATCTGTGACCAACTTCTGAACAGATCTCTGGTTGCAGTGAAATCATGGACACATTGCTCCATTTTGAACACAGCTACAAAATGGAACAATGTGTCCATGATTTCACTGCAACCAGAGATCTGTTCAGAAGTTGGTCACAGATATCTGTGTGTGTAAAATGGCCTTTACAGATACAGGAGGGGAGAGGACCCTGCCCACAAGGGCTCACAGTCTACAAGGGGCGGGCGAGGAAACAGTAGAAGGGGGAAGTGCTGATCGAGTGACGGTGCAGAGACCGGGTCTCATTTTAGGTTGTAGGCATGTCGGAAGGGGCGAGTCTTCAGGTTTCCTTTGAAGCGACCAAGGGTAGTCGAGTGTCTGATATGTTGGGGAACACACAAAAGATAAAAGCGCTCTCATAGGGAGAACCTGGTGGTCTAATGGGGGCAAGTTATAAGGTGAATGAGGGGTTGCCTCTCACCTGTAAAATGCAGCAAAAGGCTCAGGGGACCTTTGGGCATCGGCTCCTCTCTGACACAGCTCACGCTGGCTTCCTGGCCCACTCCTGGATTGCTCCAATTGGATGGATCGCAGTCATCTGACTCATGAGTCACTGGTCACAGGGTCTGACATCACCACAGGTCCTATCCTCCCAGAGCTGCTTTGCAACAATCCGTTGTGGAAATGCGTTGTGGTAAATAAACGTGTTAACCCATATGTAATTTCCTTATTTGTGCTCCCCAGCACTCCTAGCCAGTAATATTTTCTTTCCTTAATCTGATATGTTGGGGAGGAGAGTTCCATAGTATGGCGGATGCACGGGAGAAGTCTTGTATGCGGTTGTGAGAGGTTGAGATTAGGGGGCAGTAGAGAAGGAACTCTTTGGAGGATCGTAGGTTGTGTGAGGGCAGGTATTGGGAGACCCAGTTGGAGATGTATGGGGAGACAGATGATGGATGGCTTTGTATGTCATGGTTAGGGTTTTAAATGGGGATCTCTGAGAGGTGGAGAGCCAGTGAAGGGCTTGGCGTAGGGGGGAAACAGGGACGTAGCGGGGAAACAGGTGGATTAGTCAAGCAGCAGAGTTTAGGATAGAGTGGAGAGGTGCAAGGGAGGTAGCACGAAGGCCGGTGAGCAGGAGGTTGCAGTAGTCAAGGCAGGAAATGATGAGAGCCATGAACAAGAGTTTTGGCAGTGTCGTGATCAAGGAAAGAGCAGATCCAGAAATATTTTTGAGCTGGAGTTGGCAGGAGGAGGCGAGGGCTTGGATGTAAGGCTTGAAGGAGAGGGAAGAGTTGAGAGTAACCCCAAGGCACTTGGTATGGGGGACTGGGGAGAGTAAGCAGTCATTGACGAAGACAAATAGGTCTGGTAGAGGGGGAAATCGACTAGGGGGGAAGACGATGAACTCGGTTTTGTCCATGTTCAACTTAAGGAAGCGAGCAGAGAAAAAGGATGGGATGGCGGACAGGCATTGTGGAATTTTGGATAGTAGGAAAGTGATGTCGGGCCCAGAGAGGTAGATCTGGGTGTCGTCAGCGTAGAGATGGTACTGGAGGCCATGGGACTCAATGAGTAGATGGAGAAGAGTAGTAGTCCTAGAACCGAGCCTTGGGGGATGCCGACAGATATGGGGTAGGACAAGGAGGAGATGTGGGAATGGGTGATGCTGAAAGTCCGGTCCATTTGGTATGAGGAGATCCAGGAGAGGGCTAGGTCAGTGATGCTAAGAGATTCCAGGATCTGAAGTAGGAGAGAGTGGTCAACAGTGTCAAAGGAGGCAGATAGGTCAAGGAGGAGGAGGACGGAGTAGTGTCGCTTGCTCTTTGTGGTCAGTAGGTCGGTGGTGACGTTGGTTAGGGCTGTTTTGGTGGAGTGATCGGAAACCAGATTGTGGGCGATCAAAGAGGGAGCAGGTGGAGAGATGGGAGTACAGTTTGGAATGGACGTGTTGTTCAAGCAGCTTTAATGCGAAGGGGAGAAGAGATATGGTGCGATAGTTAGAAATGGATGATGGGTCAAGGGAGGGTTTTTTGAGGATGGGTGTGATCAAGGCATGTTTGAAGGAAGATGGGAAGATGCCGGTGGTGAGTGATAGGTTGAAGAGGTGGGTTAGGGTAGGGATGAGGACTGTGGTGAGGTTTGGGATGAGGTGGGAGGGGAGCAGATCGAGAGACAGTGAGTCAAAGCTTTCTCTGATATTGTAAATCTTCTGTTTGAAGAAGGCAGCAAAGTCGTCAGCAGAGATGAGGGGGGAGGGAGGAGGTGCAGGGGGACGGAGTAGAGAGTTGAAAGTTTTTAATAATTGTTTGGGGTTGCAGGACAGTGCATTAATGAAAGAGAAATAGGTTTGTTTTGTGGCGGTGAGTGCATTCTTGAAGTTGGAGAAGGAGGGGGGCAGGTCCAGGCAGGGATGAGATAGGGCCAGGGGTGAGGTGGATTAGGGAAGGGGATGTTGCCAGGGGTCAAGAGAAACGCGACAGTGAGCGAGGATGATGAGGTCGTAGTAGGGTGCTGGTCATGGCGATGAGGTGCAGCCAGGGCTGAGGGGCAGCCAGGGATGGGGTGCAATCCAGGGTTAGACACAGCTCGGTTTGAGATGTAACCAGGAATAGGGTGCAGCAAGGAATGAGGTATAGCCTGGGATGAGATGCAGTCACGGATTTGATGAAGCCAGGGATGGGATGCAGCCAGGGATGACATGCAGCCAGGGACATGATGCAGCCAGGGATGTGATGGAGCCAGGTGGTACCACTCCCCCACTCACCTTCCCTGACGCTGCGATTTCTCCGCTGGTTGGGCATCTGGCGTCCAGGCGTGTGGTGTCTCGGAGCCGTCGCCAGGTCCCCTTCCTGTCTGCCGGTCACCGGGGTTGACATACCAGCACACTACAATACACAACAGCACACTACAATGGACGGTGTAATGAGCAGTGCATTGGGCACGGCCGCGCTCCTCCCCTGTGAATCTAGGGGGTGGAACGTCTCAGCCTGACACTCCCCTTGGCCAAAAGCTGTCCGTCCTCCGGTATATCAGGCCTCCACTGCTGGGAGGCGCCTGATTATTGTGTTAGTTTCCTTGTGCATATCTGGCTGTTAGGCCCTCCTTGTGCTCTCTCACTCATGGGTAATTCTTCCAGTCCCCCGTCCTGCCCGTACCTCGGGCTCTGGTACATCCAGTCCTCCTCTGCCATACCTCCGTTAGGTTAACCATACGAGCCGCCCCTCTGGTACCGGCAGCTGTGGTATTTAGACCCCCTGGGCTTGCCCCTGACAATCCCTGTATAGGGGTTGAATGAACTAGGACCAGCTCACCCAGGGGAGTTCGGTACCACGGCCCAGTGGCTCCACTCTAGGGCGCCTATCTCCGGAAGCATGACAGAATAATCAGGCCATGGATCTGCCGGTGCTCCGTTCTCGACGCAAAAAAAATACTGGCTTATCTATGAGTGAATCAGAACTGTATTATGACCTTCATGCAGTCCATGCGTTCCCGATTAGCTTCCCTCCAGACCTCTGATCCGGTATCTGCTACTCAGCTAGTAAGTTTGCAGCAGGAACTTTCCATGCAATGTGACATGCAGTCTCGCATGCTGTATTACATGTCCTCAGTAGATGACCGTCTGTTCACTCTACAATCCACAGCCATGGCCTCGGGTCAGGCCGTGTCCCATGATTGTGCTCCAGGAAGTATCCTGAACCCTCCCCCTTGCCTTGGAAAACCGCCTAGGTACAGTGGTGACCCCAAGCTGTACCGGGGCTTTCTGAATCAATGCTTTCTACATTTCGAACTGTTACCTCAACAGTATCCCGCCGATTGGGCTAAGGTGGCTTTTGTGGTATCCCATCTGGAGGACAAGGCTCTGGTGTGGGTTAACCCCTTATGGGATTTACCGACCTTTTTGTAGACGTTTCGGAAGGTCTTCAATAAGCCGGGCTGGGTGGCTTCTACTACTGAGTCCCTCTTTAACCTCCGTCAAGGGACCCTCACCGTTGGGCAATGCGCCATTCGCTTCTGCACCCTTTCCTCAGAGTTGGGTTGGAATAATGAGGCTCTGATCAGAGCACTCTGGCATGGCCTGTCCGGCATAATTAACGACGAACTTGCGGATCGTGACAGCCCTGCTGAGCTACAGGAACTAATCTCGCTGGCCACTTGCATTGACCTGCGTTTCTAGGAACGCTCCCGTGAATCTGCCCGGGATGGGAAACCCGTACGTCCGCCCTCCTCTGTTCGCAGATCGCTCAGTCCACGGCCTACGGCGCCTGCCGCCGCCTCCTTTTCGTAACCGATGCAGGTGGACCATGCCAGGATGGCAGAACAATGCCGGGAGGAGAGTTGTTACCCCTCGGGGGTCTGCCGCAGGGTTCCAGCGCCCTCTGCTGGAGTAGCGCTGCTCTTCTCCTCCCTTTCCGGGGCTACTGCTTGAGCACATGAAACTACATCTCCAAACCTGTTTCTGCTGGAGAGACTGCAGGGAGCATGCTCCTCCCCTCAGCCAATCACCATGCTTCTGTGTCCTGCCAATCAGGACTGCCCTGCTATGATATAAGCTTCCTGTTTCCTCTTACTCTTGGCCAGGGCAACTTCCTCCTTGAGGAGTTGCCATTTCTGGTCTGGTCAGGTCGCTCCTTATTTGGCTTCTTACCTGATTTCTGTGTGTTCCTTCCTACAGATTCCTGCCCAGCCGGCTCCTTGCTGACCGCCGTGTTCCTGGCTGGTTTCCCGGATCTCTTCCAAGCGGATCGCTGTCTCAAGCCTGGCTCCGGATTCCCCGTGTTCCCGTTTCCGATCCTATACCCGGTTGCTGTATTGTTTCCCACGTTGCCTTGGGTCGGTTCAACACCCGTGTCCGCTTCATCGGTCCCTCCGAGGTTGGTACCGGCGGAATCCCTGTATAGGGGTTAAGCGCTCCGGGACTCCTTCGGTGGTGTTCTGGTGCTGTGGCAGTGTGGCCCTCCCCTGGGGCGTGGGTGTGTGTGTTGTTAATAAACCTGTTGACTCTACTTTACTGGTCCGTCTCTCTGTCATCCCGGTATCAGCATCCGCTCTACGCGGTCCAGTGGGTCCACGTGTGGAGTCCGTCAGTAGGACGTGACAAGAGTCTTGTTCACGGCTTGTGCTTATACTGCAGAAGCGCATCCCATCAGCGCTGTAATTGTCCTGTGAGACTGGGAAACTCCTCCGCCTACGTTAAGTCGGAGAGGTCACAATAGGCGAGAGCGATGCCTCTCTACCCTCACCCTGCCCGTGCAGGTGATACGACCACAGAGATGCTTCTCTGAGCTGGCCTACGTGCAGTTGGAAACTTTATCAGACAAGAAGCGGTAACGTGGCTTGGGATTCCTTTAATACCTCTGTTGGCCCCTCAGGAGATCGTCACTGAGGTGAATAGGTGGAGGTGCAGATCGGGGCTCTACACCATGAAAAGGCTGCCTTCTACGTCATACTCAGTCTCTCCCATGCTCTTCTTCTCGGGCTTCCTTGGCTCCGGGCTCATGAACCTGTCCTCGACTGGCGCACTGGGGATGTGCTGTGATGGGGCCCTATCTGATAAGAGCGATGTCTTCAGTTCGTTCTGCCACCTTGTTCATCGCAACCATCTTCTGCTCCTTCAGGGTTACCAGCTGCTTATTGGTCGTACATGGACGTTTTCAATAAAATGGAGGCAGAGGTTCTCCCACCTCATCGGCCATATGATTGCCCCATTGACCTAGTTCCTGGTTCCATGCCTCCCAGGGGAAGAATCTATCCGTTATCTCCGGCTGAGTCACAAGTACTCCAGATAATCCTATTAATTCCTAGTGTCCCAATGCCCTGATAATATTATTCCTATCACATCACCTTACTAGTCTAATTGTATTTTGTTCTCTGATCCCACATTTTCCTTTTTTTTTTTAATCTATTGTCATGCCACAGCAAGAAAACGCTTAGCATGTGGTGCACCAAAGGAAACACCAAGAAAGGTAAAAGGGATATCCTGGTGATAGGGAGAAGAAGAAGCGCTCACCCCTTAACACAACCCTTAGTCTTAATCTTGAGCTCCCTATGGTCCCTAGACAGTTCCTTCTTCCCATGCGTAATCACATGCCTAGGCCCTGGCTGATCCTGGGCTTGCTTTGACTAATGCATAGTGCAAAATGTTGAAAAAAGGTGGGAGTATTAGTCAAACTAAACAGCTAAGATTTTCATAATGCCTTTCTGGAGTATTAAAAGCTATCTTTCACTCAACCCCTCTCGGATTCTCATCAAATTATAGGGCCCCCCCCTTAGTTCCAATTTGTGGAACCATTGGCTTATAATGCATGTCGCCGCGGTCCTAGTGTCCCCAGCAAGGAGACCAGCGGCCACCTCTCCAGCGGGCCCACAGCATCTGCTTTTGCTCCATCTCTTGCCTCCAGCCCTCAGGCTCAGCGTCTGCATTGCAGGCCTTACAGGTACATGCTTAGGCAGTGCGCACAACATGCATCTTTTTCTTAAAGGGCCAGCCTATGGCTGAGAAGCACAGAGTATGTCTGTAACCTTACTCCTATGGAAAGGCCTGAGCAATGCAGTCTATACCTAGAGACATGTTGCTAGTTTTCAGGTCCTTGTCCCAGTTTCCCATTGCTGGTGTCATTCCTGTGTCCATATATCCCGAACCTGTGTACACTAACCTTTTTCCTAGTACCCTGCCTTTACCTGATGTGCCACCACACCTGCTGCATCTGCCTGAACCAGCTGTAGCATCATGCCTGCTACACTTGTTAGTTCCAGCCATGCCACCATACCACCTGCGCTGGCTAGTATCTGCCGCCTGGCGATCCCAAGCAGTGAAGAGCCTTCCTAAACCAGTGCTCATTACACTTTGAACTGTTGCCCCATCATTTCTCCTATAGCTCCAAAGTTGTCTTCCTTATGTTACACCTTTCGGGAAGGCTTTGTTCTGGATTAATCTCCTCTGGGAGACAGGTGAACCAGTGGTCTACAATTTACCAACCTTTCTAGAGGCCTTCCGCAAGGTGTTCAATGAGCCTGGTAGAGTTAACTCTGCAGCATTTTCTCTCTTGAGACTTCACCAGGATAATCTCACCCTGGTCCAGTATGCTTTTAATTTCCATACCCTGTACTCCAAACTAACCTGGAATAATGAAATACTAGTAGCCCCTTGAAGGTTCTGGGAGGGTCTGTCTCTATGAATCAAGGAAGAACTGGCAAGACACGACTTTCCTTCCATCCTGGAAGACCTGGTATCCTTGGATAATCACATTGATCTCGGGTTCCAAGAACCAAGAGAGGAGGTAATGCCACTGGCAGTCCACAAACCTAACATTGTTTCCACAGGTCCTCCTGACAATGCGAGTAAGTTGCCTCCAGAAGAGAGGCAAACTTCAAGATGTCAATAAGCAGTGTCCTCTACATCGAAAACCACATCCTCTACTAAAATGCAGAGCCTTCAGGGAGAATTCCTTAGAAGATCGCAAAGGTTTCCGCAAGGAAAATAACATCTGCTTCAAATGCTGTGCTACGACATCGTATGTCACCAGGAACCATGAAGCTAGCGTGAAATGCGCAGAATGTGGCAGCATGGATCACAATACAGCTTTGCACCCTGGCCCACCCCAAGTGTTGTCAAAAGCAGAAGAGCGCGATGGAAAGCAGAAGACACTGGGTGTAGACACCACTGTGGTCACCTCTAGTGATGAGCAAGCATGCTCGCCACTACTCGGTACTCGCATGAGTATCACGGTACTCGGGATACTCGGCGAGCACAGAGTAATGGCGCGATACTTGTGCTCACGCTCGGGTCCACCTCCCTGCATGTTGGCGCTCTTTACAGAGCTAGCCCACATGCAGGGATAGGCTACCAGACACGGTAATGCCACAGCCATATTGGTTGTGGCATTACAGTGATTGGCTGGCCGCACAGCATCATCAGGTCTTTATAAGACCTGACCGCGCTGTGCTCGTCACTCTGTGCCATAGACAGTCAGTGTAGGGAGAGCTGCTTCTGATTCAGGGACAGATTTTGTGCCTTTCAGCTAGTGTAGGTGCAGGGCTGTGCTAATCTAACACAAACAACAGTCCTTCTGAGGACTAATTAGCTGTATACAAGTGTGGCGCCCCGCAATGAGGGTGTCACAGGAGGGTATTGCAGCCAAGACAGCAGCAGCAATATTCTCTGACTAAGCAATGACACAGTTAAAACTCAGAGCTTCATACCCTACATGCACATCAGCATAGAGGGCCAATAAGGTCCTGGTGGGCGGAGTGTAGTGGTAGAGTGTAGAGGAGAACTTGCAAGAACAACGTAAAAGAAGGGAGCAAAAAGAACAAGCTCTGCAACCTAGGAGAGGGGGCCTGCACAGTTCCATGCAGCCCCCTGGCCATCACCCCGGTTGGGCGCCATTACTCCGGTGCCTCAACAACCGGACGCTGGGCGAATGCATACGGGTCAAAACATCCCCGTGCCCATCTACAATCGGATTACTGGTTCCGAAGCTGGGAGTTGTTTACCACTGCCATGCAAACCAGGAGTGGAAGGACCACTTTACAGGAGCACCCCACCACCGCCGCACACACAGAGTTGTCTAGCCAGCGGAGTACCCACCAAAGGACCCAAGGCTCCCCACAAATCTGGCCAGAATTCCCCGGTAGGGCAATTGAAGCAGCCTCCTTGTACCCGATCTGGCACCTCAAGGCAACCACGGCAACACAACTAGCTTAGAATGGAGGAACACCGCGGAGCTCTGAGAAACACTGGTCATTGCTGAGTCCACCCGGTCCGTTACCTGTTAACTGTATGCCATGTACTGCCTGCTGGCTACAGTAAATTACCCGTTACAGAGACTAACAGTGTCCGTGCCTTCTTATGAACTGTCTATCTCCGCATATTGAAAGTTAACTGCAGCTGCCTCACAACATCTTGCGCAGCTCCTGGCTCCGGGGACTCCCACTCATCCTCTGGGGAGCATCCCATCTTGCTGCATTCCATCCCCCGGAGGCCCAAGCAGCGCTGGTGGACATCACCGGAACTCTCACAGGTGGCGTCACGAAACAATTAACCCCTTAACTGTTCAGCCAACTCTTTTGAATCTGGACCACCGGGCCCCACTACCGGCAGGCGCGGTTCCCGTGACAAGAAGGAAGATGAAATGCCTGTTCCTCGGAGTCCCGGCTACGGTAAGTCACAAGCAGGCAGGGAGGCAGGGTATATAGGAAAGTTAGGTGTGCCAGTATACCAGCCAGCATCACATCTGTGGCTGGTGTGGTGGCTTTAAATCTCTTCTATCCATCCCAAAACAGTCCTTGTAAGGAATAATGTAAATCTCTATAGGCAAGAGGGGTATATAGCTCCATTCTCTAGACCTCACAAGATGCTGTCTACCTGTATGCAGCATTTGTAGCAGGTGTCTAGCCTGTAATACTAATTTCATCAATCCATCTAAAAAACATTCATTGGAATCCTTCAGTTAGTTGTATACAGGAAGTGTATATAGCACACCATTCAAAATGCGCAAGGCCGGTGACAAGGCACCAGGAAGTGGACGTGATGGTGGTGCATGCAGAGGCCGAGGCCATGGGCAAGCTCAAATTGGGGCACGAGAAACGCCCACATCATCTCGCTCGACCTTCCTGTCCCAATTTCTAGGGGGCCCAGCAATACACCACTTTTAAATCAAGAGCAATGTCAACAGGTTGTTAGTTGGATAGCAGATAGTGCTTCCAGTCAGTTAGGCACCACCACAAACACCCTGTCTTCCCCACGGTCAAGTGTTAGTAGCCATGAGACTGGACCGCATATTCGTCACCCTGATCCTCCTCCCTCCCACCATGCCGAGT